>CAUYRT010079481.1:0-14102 GCA_963574885.1 Lepilemur ruficaudatus | reverse complement strand
CTCCTATGTTTTCTTCTAGAAAGCATTGTTCTAGCTTTTAGGTTTCAAATTTAGGCATTTGATCCATTTTGAGTTAACTTTTGTATATCATGTGAAGTTAGGAATCAACAGTGCTTTCTTCCTCTTCCTCCCCTGCTCCTTTCTTCCTTCCTTCCTTCCGTCCTTCCTTCCTGCCTTCCTTCCTTCCTTCCTTCCGTCCTTCCTTCCTTCCGTCCTTCTTTCCTTCCTTCCTTCTTTCCTTCCTTCCTTCTGATAGTAACTTATTTTTAGCACCAACCTAAATAATTTAATTGTTTCCATAGTAAAGCACAAAACATTTAAGAAATGTTTGTTTTCTTAAAAATAAAATTCAAAACAATGGGAGAAGTAACCTGTCGTGATAAATTATAGTTATTCAGGAACTACCATGACAACTATCCATCATTACTGATAGGGTCATCATTACTGAACTGAATAGAGCTGTGTTCTAAATAAACCACTGTAGCCTTTCTCAATGCAAATATTCTATCTAGTCAATCCTTGGAAAGTCATGATGGTTTATGTCTAACAAGACACTTTATGTTTTTTACATGCTCATGAATTCACAAATCAATACAAATAGGGCTATTGCAGGAAACATAAAAGGACTTAACATGGGAAGATAAATCATCCCTGGATTTCTCAGTGTTCCTGCAAAGTCCTAGCCTCCTGAGACATGAAAATCGATACGTTATAAAAATAAAGAATGCTTGACTTTTCTTCCTCCAGAAACCATTTGCTTTTTAGGTGCCATGAGTGTTAGACCAGCAGCCATTTGTCTGATTATCCCACCCAAAGAATAAGAAACCTTCTCTTATTCCCCCAAATACTAAATGGGTGCATTTCAGGGTAGTGACCTAACAAAAATGGTGGTCTCTGAAGGGATTTAAAGAGTTATGGTCCCGTGTGTTTACATTTCAAAAGGAATAAAACCCTGTATTGTAAAATTGGAGACACATATCTTCTCCTTGGAGAGATTTATTTAAATTTCAAAGGATAAAGACCCAGGATCCCACCCCTTTTTTCCAAAGAAGAGAATTTATTTACATCAAAGAGATTAGAATTATCTCACTCTCTCAGGAGGGAAGTGGAGCGCTACTATTCCTCTTCAACCTAATCTAAGCATAGAGATTCATATTTCTGCAACCCTCTTCTACAGAACAATCCTCCTTGTTCACATGTCTGTTACCACATTGCTGGTAGTGTGCTAGGCATAGGAGTTTAATGCTGCAGTGTTTCTCTGTCGCCCTTTATTGCTGTGAGTAAATAAATCCTGATCTCTGACCCAGAGACTTGGTGTTTCTGTGAGTGTCTATCTACATCTACACTATCTACATCTATCTCCATATCCGCACCTATAGCTGGACTTTATCTGTATCATATTTATATATATTTATGTAAACACATAACTTTGCATGTAAGGAGACAGTTCAGATGCTTTGCAATTTCTGACTTAACATCTGAATGAGATATAATTTAACCCAAACTTTCAAAATAGTTTTAGTTTTTCTATTTCAATGATCAAAATGCTGTCCTAGTTCACTTAGGTACAAAGCACAGTTTGTAGTACTTCTGAAGTGTTGACATACAATAAAATCTTATTAACATATTCAGAAATTGATGCAATAATCATATAAATGCAATAGCTGAAAATACTTATTTAGAAATTTTGCCCATCTCAAAGTTAGATGTCTATCAGTTTGGAATTAAAACTATAAAAAATAAACATGTTCTTCAAAACAGAATAAAGTTTTACAATATATTTTAATTTATTCATAAAAACAGGCTTTTGTTTTTGTTTTACCATCACTTTCTATTTTTATTTATCTTACTCTTCAAAACTTCAATATTAAACAGTGGAATGAATTTATGAATATATATTATTGCATTAAGTGTATAAGGATCGCACCACCAAATTCTCAAGGAAAAGAAAATAAATTTAATAAATTCCTTACTTTCTATAAAAATGTTATTATATGTTTTCTTTTTAAAAATATCTTTATGTTAAATTATTATGGATACCTAATAGTTATATATCTTTATAGGGTACACGTTATGTTTTGATATAGGCAAACAATGTGAATTAATCAAATCAAGAGGATGGGGTGAGATATACAATATACAATACCTAAATATCATATTTAATGTAGGCATTATATAAAGGTTTTAATAGTCTGTGGCTATGGCCAGGCGCTGTAGCTCACACCAGTAATCCTAGCACTTTGGGAGGCCGAGGCGGGTGGGTCGCTCAAGGTCAGGAGTTCGAAACCAGCCTGAACAAAAGTGAGACCCCGTCTCTACTATAAATAGAAAAAAGTTAATTGGCCAACTAAAAATACATAGAAAAAATTAGCTGGGCATGGTGGTGCATGCCTGTAGTCCCAGCTACTTGGGAGGCTGAGGCAGAAGGATAGCCTGAGCCCAGGAGTTTGATGTTGCTGTGAGCTAGGCTGATCCCACGGCACTCTAGCCTGGACAACAGAGTGAGATCTGTCTCAAAAAAAAAAAAAAAAAAAGTCTGTGGCTATGACCAATTGCTACACTGAAGATTTCTTAAATTCACAAATTCTGAATTTAAATATTAGATTTTTATAAATAAAAAAGAAATCACATGCTTTTAATTATTTGTTAATTAGCCACATTACTATTATATAATATATAGCATATATAATATACTACATAATATATAGTATATACTATTATATAATATATATAGCATAGTACATTACTTGCATCAAGTAATGAGTTGTTATGAGATATTTATTGGATAATAATATTGATAATTACATTATAATTGTATCAGAATGAGAAATATTCCAAATTATATGAAAATTATTCATCTTTAGAAAGTCCTTTTTAATATGTCAATCCATATGTTCTTTTGAAATTCAAAGAATTTTAAAAACTCAACTAATTAGATGCATTTAAATCTCATTTTGCTTGATTGTGTCTTTTTGATTACTCATTTACATAAACAAAATAATCATCCTATTGTATGTTTAAAGGGTTAACTTTTTACATTGAAAGTGTCTAATATAGATATCAGCAAGAAAAGGCTAACTCCATACAGGTGGTTAAAATTAATACCTACAAATATGGCTTCTCTCTGCTAAGGCAAACACTGCGCCAAGAAGACATAAGTTTAGTTTGAATTCATCTTTTGGAGCTGCATGGATGTGGTGATTATTATTGACATACTTTAATCTTCAAAACTCTCCCTTAGTGTCAATCAGTCAATACCAATTTGATGGCGAGTACAAGTGGAGCCTGTTCTTCAGGTCTTGTGTCATCTCACTTTGAATAATGGGCTTAAGTTTAATCCAGGATAAGTGGTGTTAACTCAATGTCATTTCTTAAAATTGAGTAATATTCCATTGTAAACATATACCAAATTATAATAATCCACTCATGAACGCACAGGCACTTGGGTTGTTTCCATGAACTAGCAATAGTGAATTGTGCTGCCATAAACATTCATGTGCAGGTGTCTTTATCATAGATGTCTTATGCTCTTTTGGGTAGATGCCTAATAATGCTATTGCTGGATCCAATGGTAATTCAATTTTTAGCTCAAAGAGGCAATTCTTAAGCTGTCTCTTGCATACGGTACAAATTCCCCAAGGTTGGGCAGAAGTAGCAAACCCTTTTTAGGGGATATGCCGTGTCCAAACACAGATGCAAAAGGTAAAGCTGAGTGTTTTCAGCAGCTGGCTGGCTAACACAGGCCGCGCGGGGGGTACTTATTCACAGTACTCATCCCAGTTGTAATGTGGCGCGTTCTGTGTGATCACTTGAACGTGTGACCCCCTCCCCCGCTGGACCACGAGTTCCCCGAGTGGGAGAACAGCCTCTGCTTTTGCCACCATTGTTCCCCCAGAGCCTAACACGCTGCCTGACACTCAACTTTGGCGCTTAATCAATGCTTATAATAATAAACAAATAAAAGGTCACCTCTGAGAGTTAAAAATGTGTCGTTTCCCCAACATCTTAACGAACGAGCCTCTCTGCGGTGCCTTTCCCCTCCTAACTAGGGTCGACCCGAGCAACCCACGTGGGCTCCCCCGCAAGAGTCACACCCCACTGCGGGGCTCTGTGCTCACACCAGCACCCCTCAGGGCCACCTGGGACGTGCAAGTCCCCGCTGAGCCCTGCACAGGGAGAGGAAAATGGGGATGCGCGCTCGCCAGGAAGCCTAAGGCCGGATGCTGGAGTCCAGCGGCGCCAGAAATGCGGCATTTGGAAGCTGCTGCGAAAAAAAAAGACACAAAGACAATCTCTGACATGCAGAGAAAAGAAAAACCCAGTTCCTTCCACCGGAAAACCAAATCCGCCAGCGCTCGGCTCCTGGTCGCCAGCGCCCGGTGCAAGCGCCGCGGAGCTCACCGGACCGCCCCGGGACCTCGCCTGGGCGCAGAGGCGCAGCGTCCCCTGCTGGTCCCGGTCACCTCGCCTGCCAGTGCCGTCAGGACTTCGTCCCCCGGCCACGCCCAGGCTCGCGAGAGTGAGTGCGGCGGTCTCAGCACACGGTGCAGCGGAACGGAACTTTCCTAACCTGTCGTTCCCGCACGGAAAGGTTTTAATGCAACGAAACCCGGGCGCTAAACGGCGCAGGGCAAAGGAAGGCGATAACGCGGCTCCGCCTGCGGCAGCGAGCGGAAGTCCGGGTTCGCACGCCACGCGGAGAGCATCCTGGGGGCCGGAAGGAGGCGGGTACTTCCTGCCGCACGTCCGGGCGGCCGCCGGGTCGCGTGGGGAGCGAGCGCGCGGCTGTTCGGAACCGCGTTTTGCTGCGGGCGCGTTGTTCCTGCGCCGAGGTCGGAAGTGGCCGAAATTCCGGTGTCGCGGCGGCCCCCGAGCCCGCGTGCGAGCCATGGTGGGGAGATCCCGGCGGCGCGGAGCGGCCAAGTGGGCGGCGGTGCGAGCCAGCGCGGGCCGCAGCCCCGCGGACGAAAGTGAGGACGATTTAGGATTGCCGCCCTCGCCGGGGGACTCGAGCTACTACCGGGATCAGGTAGATGACTTTCATGAGGCACGATCCCGGGCCGTCTTGGCTAAGGGCTGGAAAGAAGTGGAGAGTGGAGACGAGGAGGATGGCGTGGAGGAGGAGGAGGAGGTGCTAGCCCTAGATGTGGACGATGAGGACGACGAAGATGGAGGGAGTGCGGGGGATGAGGAAGACGACGACGATGACGATGCTGGGAGCTCCGTGCAAAGTGAGGCCGAGGCCTTTCCGGATCCCAGTCTGTCCTGGGGGCAGAGGAAGAAACTTTACTATGACACCGACTATGGTTCCAAGTCCCGAGGCCGGCCGAGTCAACAAGAAGTAGAAGAGGAGGAAAGGGAAGAGGAGGAGGAGGCACAGGTCATTCAGCGCCGCCTAGCCCAGGCCCTGCAAGAGGACGATTTTGGGGTCGAGTGGGTGGAGGCATTTGCAAAACCTGTGCCCCAGGCGGATGAGGCTGCAACACGGGTCGTGAAGGATTTGGCTAAAGTTTCAGCGAAAGAGAAGCTGAAAATGCTGCGAAAGGAATCGCCAGAGCTCCTGGAGCTGATAGAGGACCTTAAAGTCAAGCTGACAGAGGTGAAGGATGAGTTGGAGCCGCTGTTACAGTTGGTGGAGCAAGGGATCATTCCTCCCGGCAAAGGAAGCCAGTACTTGAGGACCAAGTACAGCCTCTACTTGAATTACTGCTCCAACATCAGTTTTTATTTGATCCTGAAAGCTAGGAGAGCCCCCGCACATGGACATCCTGTCATAGAAAGGCTTGTTACCTACCGAAATTTGATTAACGAGCTGTCGACTGTGGATCAGAAGCTGTCCTCAGAAATTCGTCTTCTACTCACACTTAAGGATGGTGCTGTAAAGAAAGGACTGAATGCAAAAGCAAAACCCACCAAGGCCAGACCAGAGTCTGTTTCAAATACTTCCGCTGCTGCCTCTGCCGTCACGGATCTTTCCGGTGACTCTGATTTTGATGAAGGAGCTCAGCTGAAATACTGTAAGGAAATAGAAGACAGGCAAAAGTTGAAGAGGAAGAAAGAAGAAAATAGCACTGAAGAACAGGCTCTTGAAGATAAAAATGCAAAGAGAGCCATTACCTATCAGATTGCTAAAAACAGGGGACTTACTCCTAGGAGAAAGAAGATTGATCGCAACCCCAGAGTGAAACACAGGGAGAAGTTCAGAAGAGCCAAAATTCGAAGAAGAGGCCAGGTTCGAGAAGTTCGTCGGGAAGAGCAACGTTACAGTGGTGAATTATCTGGCATTCGTGCAGGGGTTAAAAAGAGCGTTAAGCTTAAATGAAGTTTTTGCTTAAGGTTTTTGGCAGTAATTTTAGGTCAATAAATTTTTATTTTTAACGGAAGTGATTGTATTAATATGTGATACCTAACCTTAAACTTTAAAAATTCTTTTCAGCGGGGATATTTTTTTGAGGTATTGCTCATATTTATTTGTCTTTTATATTAATGTCATACTGATAACTGTGGGAGCAATGTGAGAGTGTTTGAGAAAAGTTCTCCAATAGTCTGTCAGGTAGTAGCCTAAGGAAAGCTTCACAGCTAGTTGTGGAGCATTTATCAAACTTAGAACACTTACAGCTTCACAGAAAGACTGCACCTTGGACAGTCTTCTTTGTAAGATATCCTATAAAATAGTTAGGACCCATTTCGTTTACCCAACTTATCCTTCGTTCTTGGGCAGGATACTTGTTAATAAATGGGTTGTATGTTAACATGGATTTCATGCATTCTGTGTGGTTTAAAAGCTTAGGAATGAAGGTGAACTTTATTAAAAGTAGAAAAAGGAAAAGACGTGCTGTAATTATATCAATCGTAAGTATTTTCTAATAGTTCTTCTTGTGGTAATAAGGTAAGAAGTCCATTTCCCCCTCTGTACTGGTGACTTGCAGTGGTTGCTGTTTGTACTCTTACTCCACTTTCTAAAAATTTGGTGTGATTACTACTAGGTAAGTGGCAACTTCAGGGGGTAACAAAGTTACGGGGTTTTTTGTTTTGTTTTGTTTTTACGGTTACTCTGGTCTGTATTATAAGGGGAAGATGTTAAAAATACTTAAGATGATGCCAGGGAAGAAAATGAAAGGATTAGTGAAGGAAACCACAAAAAAAGTCTCAATGGTATCACTGTTTATTCATTAGACATTGTGCTGGCTGCTAAAGATGCAGAGATGATGAGTGGTTAATATTTTAAAACACTTGTCATGTATCAGTTGCGCATCATTTAATCCTTAATAACTTTGTGAGATGATACTGTTCTCTCACGGGTGAGGATGCTGAAATTCTGGGAGACTGACCTTCTAAAGGACAACGGCTTTTGATTTGAACCCAAACCAACTTAATTTGAACATTCGTTGTCTTAACCTCTGGTTTACAGCTGTTTCCTCAGAGTAGCACGTATGGCAAATTATTTTCTGATAAATAAAAGAGGTAGGTTGGAAATAGAAGTAACACTAAATGCTTACTAAGGCACTTTTCTGAGTACTTTATCTGTACTTACTTCCTTTATTCCTCATAACAACCCTATGTGGTAAATTCTATTATAATAAAACTGCAGCAAAGAGAAGTAACTTTGTTAAGGTCATATAGTTCACTAAGTGGCAGAGCCAGGATTTCAGCTCAGCCTTTCTGGCTTCAGAACCCAAGCCTCTACTTCCTTTTCTGATATAGTAGGAAAAGTATAGATTTTGGGGTTAATTTATGAGGACGTTTTGAGTTAATCTCTGAGTTTCATTTTCTTCACCTTTATGATTCTGTTATGCTCTCGGAGAAGCCATACAACAGTGGTTAAGAGCAGACTAGTTAGATTACTGGGTTCCTAACCCAGCTCCATCACTTAGTACCTGTGGCTTTGGGCAAGTTACCCGATTTCTCTATTCCTCAGTTTTTAAATCTAAAACAGCGATAATAGTAATGCGTACTTCATAGGGTTATTATGAGGAGTGAGTGAATTAACATGTAAAGCACTTAAAATAGTATATTATACAGTAATCATCTAATAAGTGTTGGTTTATGAAAAATATTAAGGAAGAAAGGCTAGCATTGGGTGGGCACATGAAAGAGCTGTAGAAAATCTAGGACAGGGCAAAAAAATGAGGATATATAAAGTTAGAGGTTGAAAGTATTTGGTGTTGAACCAGGTGCAGCAGCGTATGCCTGCAGTCCCAGCTATTTGGGAGGCTGAGGCCAGAGGATTACTTGAGCCCAGGAAGTTCAAGGCCAGCCTCAGCAACGAAGTGAAACCAGTTCCTAAAAAATAAATTTTAAAATTTTAAAAGAAAATATATCAAATCACTTCCATATATAGAGAGTTGTGGGGAGAATTATGTTCTGTAGGAGGAAAAATCTTTAATTTAGGAAAGTAGAAAAAATTAAGCCTTTTATATATTCCTGCAAATACATTCCTTCAGAGACTTCACAACACTTTACGAATATTAATTCATTTGGGGATAGCTAGTTTGTAGGTGGTACTATCCTGTATTAGAAACATAAAACATGGCCTTGTCTAATGTGAGTTAATAGCAAAAGAAGTTGCTAGATTTGATATTTACGTCTTTCAAAACCTTTATTTATTTAAAGAGTGCTGAGATGTGCTGGGTACTGTCCTCACAAGTTGTAAACCAGTGTGATCATTTTTCACGGAGACTCAACTGTGAATTCCGGAGAGCTTCCTGGATAAGAGTTCAATAAAGTAGGTTACTGAAGTAGGTATCAAGCATCAATACAAAGCAACAACAACCTGTTAGTTTTATGGCAACATATTAAACTATGGGAATCTGTGGAAAATATAAAATGTTAAAAATTAAAATAGAGAAAACATCAAATAAGTTATCCAGTAACTTAACTCTGCCACTAACCAGCCGAACTCTGCCACTAACCAGCCGACTAGCTTTGAGCTAGTCAATTTCTCTAAGCCACAGTTTATCTATATTCTTATCTGTAAAGAGTTAAATAAGGTAAACATTACCACTTTAATTTTTGTGTAGAAATAAATTGATTTATCAGACTTCTAAAAACTACCTAATAGCTTTTGGCGAACTGGAAAATTTCTATAATTTTAAAGGTAAAAACTACCTTAGATAAAAACTAGTTTAAATAACTTCAATAATTATATTCATGTGTATCACAAAATATTTGATATGTCTGAGGGGATGGCTGAAGTTGCTTATTTTTCCTTGCTGGGTTTATGAAATAAAAGAATTTTAAGTTAATACGTTAAAGTATGTAAGTTACATTACCAGAATAATATAGGAAAGGTGAAACTTATTATACATCTCAGTGATCACAATGATGAACTTGTATCACTATGTGAATAGTAGATGATACCAAAAAAAGTCATGTAGTATTGAACTAGAGTTTCTTTTTTTCTTTTGAGGCAGGGTCTTGCTCTGTCTCCTGGGCTAGAGTGCAGTGGCATCATCATAGCTCACTGCAACCTCAAACTCCTGGGCTCCAAGGATTCTCCTGCCCCAGCTTCTGGAGTAGCTGGGACTAGAGGCACACACCACCACGCTCTGCTAAGTTTTCTATTTTTTGTAGAGACGAGGTCTCACTCTTGCTCAGGCTGGTCTCAAATTCCTGGTCTCAAGGGATCCTCCTGCCTCAGCCTCCCAAAGTGCCAGGATTATAGACATGAGCCACGGCACCCAGCCTGAACTAGAATTTCAGATCATTCAAGCTGGAAAAAAAAAGTTGCTTCAGGTAATCAGATTATATTTTTTATTCATTCTAAAATATTTGTAATTTGCTTTCAGAAATTTAAAAAACAGAAACAGTATAAAAACTTTACCACCACCTAAAATCAACAAATGTTAACCTGTATGTTTTTAATTTTGTGTAAGGTATATTTTCTCATCTCAAAAGTTTTTAATTTGATGTAGTTACTTTAGCTATGTACTCCAGGTGATTGATTTTCTTGATTATTTCAGCTATTCTTATAAAACAATGATTTTACAGTTGCTTCAAAAAGAAGTTTTAAGTAATAGTAAATACTAAGAATCAGGGCTGAGTGTGGTGACTCACACCTGTAATCCCAGCCCTGTGGGAGGACTGCTCGAGGCCACAAATTCCAGACCACCCTGGGGAAGAGAGGGAGACCCTGTCGCTACAAATAAATATATTAAAGAAAAAAAAGATTAGTCGAGCATTGTCACCCACACCTGTAGTCCCAGCTACGTGGGAGGCTGAGGTGGGAGGACAGGTTTCAGCCCAGAGTTTGATGTTACAGTGAGCTATGATTATGCCACTGCATTCCAGTTCTGGCAACAGCAAGATCCTGTCTCTAAAAACAAAAAACCTGGAGGAAACTAGTAAATGTTCTGCTTTAAGAAAGACAATATAAGGTAGTGATTAGAGGATTGGCCTTTGGAGCCAGATTGAGTTCAAATCCCAGTTTCACCGCTTAACCACGTGTCTGTGGTCCACTTACTTAACCTGTGCCCCAATTTCCTCACACTGAATGTATCTTTGTTACAGTCTTTAAATAATTAATCCATGTAACATATTTAGAAGAGCACCTACCACGTAGTAAGTGCTTGGTGGTAGTTATTAATCCATTAAAAAAAAAAAACCTGATTTACTCCACTTGAATGAGTTAATTTTCTCCTTGGTTCTACCACAATGGTTCTTAAATCAGAATACCTGAGGATCAGCTGGTAAGTTTAAAATGTGGATTCCTGGCTGGTCCGAGTGCAGTGGTGTTTACAAATAATTGATCACAACCAGTTACAGATCCGTTTGTTCCTTCTCCAGTCCCACTGCTCCACTTGACCAGCCTGTGCCCCACCTCCACAGCTTCTGATTCAGCTGGCCTGGTGTGGGGCACAGGGATTTCTTTAATAGGCACCCCACATGATTTGGATCCATATGGTTTGCAGAACACATTCTGGAAAACTGCTCTGGGCACTCTGATTTTTAGGTTTCTTTCAACTAATAGCATTAAGCATATGAATGAAATTAATTACAATAATAAAATATGATGTAGTGTTACCATGGGACTACAAAACCTTGAGGGTAGCCCTCTAAAATAGCCTTCCTTCTGAGAACGATAGTATAGTCCTAATGGCTACATTTTATACACCATGCCAATGTGTTCCTGGACTTCCTGAAGGCTGGAGCCTGGGACCTCAGCTAGAAAACTTATAGGGGAATGTACTTTTTACCCTTACGCATTGCTTTAATAATGGCCTGTTTTAATATATATACTGAAAGATCATTTTACCATGCGTAGGGTAGGGGATTATTTGAATTATATAGATGATAATAATTTCATTAGCACCTAGGATTTTTTCCCATTAAAGGACTTCTTTTAGACATACTTGCATTTTTATTCACCACCACACTTGAACATTCATAAAAAAGGAAATATAAATATAAGCCCAATAAAGTTATTCCTAAACTTGATATTCAGTTTAACTTTTCTGAATCACTTCCATTCAGGGGCCCCAATGGCCACAGACAGGATCAAAGAGTTCTGATAGGATCTTAAAAAGAAAGGGGCTTTAAAAAAGAATGTGAAGGGGGCCAAGAACTACTTAGAGAAATAAATTTTTTATGCTTTGTAAAAAGGAGCAACTTAAAGATGTCAACTTTGGGAGTAGACATGGACTCATTAAAATTGAAGCAATTAACTGCTTAAATAGGATGCCGTGGAACCTCAAAAATGGCATGTACCTCTCTATGTAGGGAAAGCAGGAAAGTGTCACAGATCTGTTTCAGCAGAATTTAAGGCAAGATGAGTATCTCAATATGAGTAATGCCAACCACGTTAGAGCTTTAGCCACAGGCAACGGGTGAGGCAAGATAGGAAGATAATCTCTGAAAGGTAGGGAGGGGGTAGATTATGAAAGGCCTTACTAAGTAGTTAAGGCACTTGGATTGTATCCCAGATACGGGAGAAGCTAAAAGTTTTTTTTAAAAAGTGTGACATGATTAGGTCAACCTTCAGAAAAGTAAATTACTCACTCTAACTGCTATAGAGCAGAAGAACTGAAATGGATTAAAACTGGAGGCAGGGAAGCCAGGCTCTGTGGCCCACGCCCGTAGTCCCAGCTACTTGGTAGGCAAAGGCTGGAGGATCGCTTGAGACCGGGAGTTGGAGACCAGCCTGGGCAACATTGTGAGACTCTGTCTCAAGTAAAAACAAAAATCTAGAGGCACCTAGCAGTCTTTTGCAGCAGCACTGGCAAAAAAAGAAGCTTTAAATTAAAGCAGAGAGGACAAATTAAAAGATTTAAGGGAAATTTAGAAGAATTTAAAGGAGAGAGGATGAGAATTTGGACAAACTAGATAAAGTCATGGAAAGTAAGAAAAAGCAAACCACCAAATAGCTTAAGCAACATTATTAAGATATTAAACACTCTAAATAGACACAAAATGTGATAAGCTCCTCTTGAATTCCATTTCTCACAGTATATACAAAGACTACAATTATACTGTTAGATCTTCATAAAAAAGATATAATTATCAAACTATTGATCAAAATAGCCCCTCAATATGTTTTGTTTTCTGTTATAAAAATAATAAATCACTGTAGACTATTTGCAAATAGAGAAAAGTAGAGAAATGCAAAAATATGTCCATATTTCTGTCACCCAAAGAAAACTGCCGTTGATTGACCTAGACTAAATAAATTACCTACACTTCTTAAAGTTTCGCCAATAAACAGCAGATATAAATTGACTAAGTATTTTTGTAATTAATGTTTTGGAAAAATAAGTTCATAAGTTAATGACAGTCATCAAAACTTAGTAATTCAGAAGCAAAAAACAATAGACTTGAGAGCTTTCACATGGAGGCATTATATTAACTGGTATAAATAAATTTCTTCATTTATTAAAGTAAGTTTAACATGAAGTCTTAAATTGAGTGCACTGTTTTCACATAAGATTTTTCCTGAGTACCATGCAATGTAAAACAAATGACTCAAGAAAACCATTATTTTAGAATCGTAATAAGACTATGTGCTCTACTGAAAAAGAATATCAGCCCTTCTTAAGCAGTATTTTTTTATGTTCACAGGTGTAAGCATTTACTACAATACTAAAAATATATTATCATCCATGACATTGACCTCTAAGAAGTTTTGTAATATAGTCTAAGTATCCATCCTTAAGATCACCAAAGAGTATTAAAAAACCAAACATGGATAACTAAAAATAAAATGTAGAAAAAGTTGAAAAGCCCTTCCTGCTTTATTTCACAAGAAAATTCTTAACTATAGTGCTTGGATTTTGTCTCTTTAAAACAGTATAGGAAGTTGCTCTCTGCATTTTCAAGAAGGAGCAACGTGTTTAGGCTTGTTTTTATAACCTTGGCTTCCGTAAATGGGTACAGCAGCTGTATCAGCCCATTATGTCACTAAAGGCAATGCAGAGCTGTGATTATATTATTGATCCAAATGCTAAAAGCATTAAGAAACTGGGAACTTGGAGTACCATCCACTTCTAAAGAAACTTCATAAATAGCTTTGCCTGTAAATTTTAAAGGACTCATATTTCAGCAGATTTTCTGTATTCATTATACTGCCACTCAATTAATGGCACAAAATATAAATAGAACTCTTTAAAAGTAGACACACAAAAAACTAACACACTGCATGATTCCAGAGCAGGTCACTGTTTCTGTACCTATAGGTATCTTGGTTAACAAGAAAGGAGAAAGCTGGCAATTTAGAACAGATGGCGTTTCATATTTCGTTAAGCTAGTGACTCCCTTGGCTATTACTGGCCTTTCAAGAATGGTTGGTGAGGATTCTGTTCTCTTTTTTTCTACCTACGATGGGATTAGTACAGGATTCGTGTCAAATTCTTTACTGAGGCTGGGCGTGGTGGCTCACGCCTGTAATCCTAGCACTCTGGGAGGCCGAGGCGGGTGGATTGCTTAAGGTCAGGAGTTTGAAACCAGCCTGAGCAAGAGCGAGACCCCGCCTCTACTAAAAAATAGAAAGAAATTAATTGGCCAACTAAAAATATATAGAAAAAATTAGCCGGGCATGGTGGCACATGCCTGTAGTCCCAGCTACTCGGGAGGCTGAGGCAGGAGGATCGCTTGAGCCCAGGAGTTTGAGG
>CAUYRT010079480.1:0-11165 GCA_963574885.1 Lepilemur ruficaudatus | reverse complement strand
CTTGCTCTGTTGCCCAGGCTACAGTGAGTGCCATGGCGTCAGCCTAGCTCACAGCAACCTCAAACTCCTGAGCTCAAGCAATCCTTCTGCCTCAGCCTCCCGAGTAGCTGGGACTACAGGCATGTGCCACCATGCCCGGCTAATTTTTTCTATATATTTTTAGTTGGACAATTAATTTCTTTCTATTTTTAGTAGAGACAGGGTCTCACTCCTGCTCAGGCTGGTTTCGAACTCCTGACCTTGAGCGATCCGCCCGCCTCGGCCTTCCAGAGTTCTAGGATTACAGGTGTGAGCCACCATGCCCGGCTGTGTTTGGCATTTGATGGGAGTGGGGCAGTCTTGTGGGACTGAGCCTCAACCTGTGGGATCTGACACAATCTCCAGGTAGACAGTGTCATAGCTGAATTAGAGGACACCCAGCTGGTGTCTGCTGAAGAATTGGTTGTGTGTGAGGAGAAATCTCCACACACACTGTGGTTACCGGAGTGAAGTGTTCTGTGTTGAGTACTGTGTTAACCGTGTGAGAGTGGGAAGAACACTTTTTTTCCTATTTCCAATAACTATAAACACAGTAAATAATTGTAAACCAAAACAAAACCTGATTCATTTCCCTTACCTATAAGGCTAAAACTTCTGCGAACACATATAGTTGAAAAATTCCATTTTGCCCTTAAATTGTCAGCAAGTTGACCAGACAGGATCATACATAACCAACAGCCGAAATAAGGTAATGCAGATAAAAACCCATTCTGGAAGGAATCAGAAGATACAGGATTATTTATGTGGGAGGAAAAAACAAAATACACACATATATCACAGCCAACCACCACCACTTGAAAACAAAGGAAATATATAGCAATACGCTATTAATTTTCACATAATTACAGTAAATATGTTTGGCCTTCAGAAGAATTAAGGGATTCAGTTCAATGTAGTCCCTAAGAGCCTGTCTCAGAAAAACAAGGCTCATGATATTTTTTCTTACAATTGTATTAATTAAAGAACCTAGGCCACATTTTTTTAAAAAAATATCAGTGCCAAGTAAAATCTTAATGCAATGAAACTATCTTAAAGCTAAAGGTGCATTACATATTTACTTACTTACATATACATATATATTTTTTACAGAACCTGAGATTCTTCCTTGATAGTTTCTTCTCCCTTGTATTTCACCTCCAGTCACCGAGCACTGTCCGTTCTTTTTTAAATAAAAGCCTAATCTTTCTGCTTCTCTCCGTGTCTATTTTTCCTGCACCCCATTCCGAGGCCTTCCTCATCTCTTGCTTGGACTACTGTAACAGCCCCCAAATTCCTGCCTACATCTTCTCGTTTACGTTAACTTCAACCTTTTCATGCTTCCCACTCTCTGATGAACGCCTGTCTTTCCAGCTCATTCCCTCTAGCACCTGACCCCAATCCACTGATCCTCCCACCCTCTAAAACGTTATTTTATTTTTATTTACTTAAAAAAATTTTTTTTTAAAGTCTAGTCAAGTGAAGCAGTGGGAGTGGAGAAGGAAAAAAGGAATCTGTAACTGGTTGTGATCAGTTAGTTGTAAACACCACTGCTTAAACTGTAAACACCGTTGCTTTCCCTCCTCTCCTTAGTATCAGTTAGACTTCTACATAGCAGGATCACATCTATCTTTTTTTTGTTTTGATATCTTGAGACAAGACACACACTGAGAAAAAAGAAACAACTGTGGAGGCCCCAAAGGAGAAGTCTCTAAAATTCAGTACAGCAGAGTAAAATGGAAGATACAAAAGAACTGAATTTCACACAGATGAAAACAAATTCTGTGTGTAGTTTTAAAATTATACATACTCTAAGAAGTAAATGATTTTTTGTTTTCTTACCTCTTGAACATCAAACCTCAGGATATCCTTCATATAAGTTGGCAATAATGTCAATAAAGTATAAAAAGTCCAGTTGTAAGAAAAATGTGCAACTACAATAGCCCAAAGTGGCAGTGATTTTAAAATGGGAACCCACGGCACTGACTTCTGCGAAGAAAGCTGAAGAAAACAGGCTCAATTAGGATATGCTATAGCTGTGTCAATGCTTAGATCCGTACCATAGCAGCTAAAACTCAATCTAGAACACATATAGAATATCGACCTTAATTAGTAAACTTCAGATTTTTAAGCTGATTCCTTTGAAATATTAAGTAGCAAAATACATGATAAGTGTTATTTGTTTGTTTATTTATTTGAGACGGAGTCTTGCTCTGTTGCCCAAGCTAGAGTGCTGTGGTGTCAGCCTAGCTCATAGCAACCTCAAATTCCTGGGCTCAAGTGATCCTCCTGCCTCAGCCTCCAGAGTAGCTGGGACTACAGGCACATGCCACCATGCCTGGCTAATTTTTTCTATTTTTAGTAGAGACTGGTCTCACTCTTGCTCAGGCTGGTCTCAAACGCCTGAGCCCAAGCGATCCTCCTGCCTTGGCCTCCCAGAGTGCTGGGACTACAGGCATGAGCCACCTCGTCTGGCCTATTTTTTTTTTTTTTTTTTGAGACAGAGTCTCACTCTGTTGCCCAGGCTAGAGTGCTGTGGTGTCAGCCTAGCTCACAGCAACCTCAAACTCCTGGGCTTAAGCAATCCTTCTGCCTCAGCCTCCCAAGTAGCTGGGACTACAGGCATGCACCAGCGTGCTCAGCTAATTTTTTTTTGTATGTATTTTTGGTTGGCCAATAATTTCTTTCTATTTTTAGTAGACATGGGGTCTCACTCTTGGTCAGGCTGGTTTTGGACTCCTGACCTTGAGCGATCCTCCTGCCTCGGCCTCCTAGAGTGCTAGGATTACAGGCGTGAGCCACTGAGCCCAGCCCTGGCCTATTTTTTATTTTTAATAAAGGGATTTGTTCTGTACAGATGTTTGATTTTTTAAAAATATATTAACTATTGAGAGTCAATAATTGAGATTAGAGGAAAAAATGGAAATGCAATCTTAGAGCTACAATGTCCACTCTAAACACACTTTGGAAGGGCTACTGAATTCATATTTCATTATCCAATTCAATATTGGATATTGAATACCCCTTCAATACCCAAGGGTATTCAAGATAATCAATCCACTGGGGTAGGAAAGACATATTAGAATTTCTATTTATACTCCTTTTTTATTCTAAAAAAAGAAATTAAACTCTATTAATATGTAATAAATAGGTTAGCCCTGGAGTTATGTCAGACAATTACAAATTGTATGATTTCCCCAATTTGGAAGGGTTAATGATGGCATTCTCATTTATTTGTTTATATTATAAACAAACAAGTGTATTATAGCATGTTGTAGTTTACATTTGCCTTTTTAAATATATTTATGGATTTTATTAGCCAGTTTTAATTAAAACAAAGCTCCCCAAATTAACAGTGTCTTCAAAAGTTTCCTGTAGAGCAACAGTCAATATAAGAAAATTCTAATAATATAAGCACAGTGAACACTAAGAAAATAGTAAAGCTGCTACTTTTCCTCATATGAGTCCTTTATTAGACATCTCGAAAAGCAAAATAATGGCAGATCATCAAATACAACATATTCAAACATGTTGCTCTCATTAAATATTATAATATTAACAAAATATTACTAATTTTTAAGTGACACCAAAAGGTTTATCCTATTAAAATTTAAAATTTATGTATATACTATTTACTTCAGCTTATTCAGCCTTTAAAAGTTTTATTCTTGTATATATTTTATGATGTACATAAGTACAGTAGTACGTGTAGATGACCTGTGAATAAATAAACACACGTTCAGATCGTTAGCCCCCCACCTGTTTATTGGTGGGTTTCACGATCAAGAAAGCTTAGATACTACTGGTCTGGGGCATCAGATTTTTACATGTCCTATATACTGAAGCTACGTGGTTTTTCTCTAAAGCAAGAGCAATCTATGTTTCTGCCTCCAGGGTTCACTGTTATTTCAAAAAGAGGAAGAACCAGTATTAACCCTCTTTTGGCCTATTTCCTTCGAACTTTTTATTTGACATCCTGGTAGATATGCTCCTGTGTTTTCCAGTAAGATCAAAGATGTAGGGCGTGGGGGGAGGAGAAGAGAGGGAACATTTATTCTTTTACAGCAGTGGTTCTCAATTCCAGCTATATTTCAGAATCACCTTTGACACTTTGAAATTACAGATGCCTGTGTTCTCCCTAAGACTTATTGAATAAACACAATAAAACCAAGAAAAATAAAAAGAACTCTGCATGTAGGAACAAAAAATCTAAAATTTAAAAGGCTTCACAGGTGATTCTATAGAGCAATGGTTGAATGCCTGAGGTGATGGATAGCTCAATTACACCGATTTGATTAATTCATACAGTATGCCTATATCAGAACATCATGTGTACACTATAAATATATACAACTATTATGTGTCCATAATAATTAAAAAATAAAAAACTAAAAAAATTATTTATTGTCAAATGTGTGAAATCTAGAAAACAGGGAGGGTAAGGTCATTCAACAAATATTTGAGTATCTTCTAATGTGCCATTTCACAAAAAAATGTTGTCTTATCAAATGTGAGTAATGGCAAATTGATTTAGGAAGGTTGCATGCAATAAATGCTCTTAATTTATGGCAACTAAATATTCAAACAAAGTTCCCCATTTTATTTGCTTCATAATGCTGCAAAGTTACATATTCTTCCTAAAAGGCATACAGGAGAAACAAAACAGTTATAAAACATACTATCCTTAAGAATTAAGAAATAACAGAAACAAAAACAATACCAGGTATATAGGAAAGAATAACTTCAATGGGTGAAGTGGTAATGTTTTTTCATAATTCACTAAAAAGAGATCTTCAAAACACACCAGTAGTTGACGATCTTAAAGCACTCACTAGTATAGGAGGTGGTCTATCCATGAGCTAGTTATGAGACAGCCTTCTGAATTTAACTGCAGGATGCCCTGCAAGTTTTATTCCTCTTTTTAGAGCATTTTTTTTCTTTTTAAAATTTTATTGGTACATAATAGATGTACATAGTTCCAGGATATATGTGGCAATTTAATATATTTATATAATTTATAAAGATCAAATCAGTGTTCCTGGGATCTCTAGCACCTTAAATATTTGTCTTCTTTGTGCTAGAAACATTCAAATTACTCTCTTCTAGCTATTTTCAGATGTGCAATAGATTATTGTAAACTATAGTCACCGTACTGATCTATCTATCACTGGGTCTTATTTCTTCTATCAAACCGTATATTTGTACCCATTAACCAACTTCTCTTCATCCTCCCTCTCCCCACTATCTTTCCCAGCCTCTGGTAACCACCAATTTTAGCAATTTCTGCATCAGATTTAGAACTATATATGCTGCCATAATACTTAATTAAATACTTAATACTTAAGTTTAAGAATGAAATAACATTTTGACCTATAAATACTGACTCTTAGCTGGATAACCGTGACAGCATTCTAACTGAAACTCCTGCTTGTCCTGCTAAATCCTCCCTCCACACAACAGTCAGCATAAGCAATCTGAAAGGCAAACCTGCTTCTGCCACTTCGAGCTTGCAAATAGTTCATGGCATCCCAGTGCCTAAAGGATAAAGCCTAAGCTCCTTACTGAGACATAGGGAACCTTCCATGATCTGACCCCCTCTCGCCTCCTCCACCTTCTGCCGCTCTTTGCCTTGTTCACGTCAGCAGCACCAACGGGGCACATTCTGGAAGTTATCACTCTCTGTCTCCTGTGCCTTTGCTCATGGTATATCATTGGCCTGGAGTGTCTGCACATCTCTCACTGCCCTAATTTGCCTGCTTAACTTCAACTTCCCTTTCAAGACTCTGTTTAGGTACAGCTTCCACAGGGAGAAAGAAAAAAAGCAGTCCTTGGCTGCCGTCAGCTGAGCTGGACTGGTTTGAATAGCTAGGCCATGGTGTTCCCCTGTTGAACTTAACCAAGGCCACTCTGTGAGCACGCTGGAGCAAGGAAAAATAAGACCACTCCACAATCACGTCTGAGCACAGACAAAAACAAGAATGCTGTAAGCTACAAAGAAGACCAAACATCTTTCTCTCCCAGCTAATGAGTGACTGCTGTGTCTTTACTAATTACAACTTTAGCCTCACCTTCCAGATAAAAATTAAGATACTTCAATCATAGAATTGCTACTGCTTTCTTTTTTTTTTGTTTTTGGAGACAGGGTCTTGTTCTGTTGCCCAGGCTGGTCTCAAACTCCTGGCCTCAAGCGATCCTCCTACCTTGGCCTCCCAAAGTGCTAGGATTACAGGAGTGAGCCACCACACCCAGCCTGCTACTCTCTTCTGTTAACATCAAATCCAGAGCAAAACATTGGTTCTTTACCCTCTCCCAAGTCATTTGTCACTTGTTTTAGGAATACAAGTCTAAACTATAATAAGATCCTCTTAATTTTGTCACTGAGATGTCCTATAGTTCCTCATGATGTACTTTCTCTGGCACTGCAAGGAACCAAGAAACCCAACTTTGTTCAATACTGGTGTGTTCCTGATGGTCTTTGCCCAGAAGGTATTCACACCACGAAGCTGTTCCAGGCTGGCTGAGGACCCCTGCCTTCTCTGTTACAAAGATGTACTGTGTTTTCTTTATTTTTTCCTCTTATTCATTTCTAAGTCCTCAGGAGCAAAGAACCTAGGTCATAGTGGGGTCTGAAAAAGTTGTTTAAAGAATGAATGGAGTAGATGTTGCACATTTCTTGGATCCAAGATCTAAAGGCGGAGCTTCATCATCATTATTTTACGACCTTTTCAACTACAACATCATCTGCTCTGAGAATGCAGTCTGGGGTTCTACGAAACCTAATCCTCCTAACTCCTCTTGCATCTGAATATTCCATTTTCTTAGGCATATAGAAAAATAACCAAAGTTTGGATATTGGGCAGATTAAGACACATATCAGGATAGACAAAGCTTTTTGAAGAATCTAAAAAATCTAAAAAGTTTCATAACTTTGTAAAAGTGACAAAAATAAAGTATTGGAAGAAGCAAACCATTAATCTTCAATGCTGAGAAAATGTGAGAAAACATGTTTTACAGGGCAAGACCTGTTTACAATGTATTAAATTCTTTTTATCTATTCTTTAAGGGGAAAAGTGGGTGATTCATTTAATTAATATCATATAAGACTATCATGTAAGACACTAAACTCTCAAAGTAACTTTTTTTTTTCATGAAACAGGGTCTCGCTTTGCTGCCCAGGCTGGAGTGCAGTGGCACAACCATACCTCACTGCAGCTTGAACTCCTGGGCTCAGGGGTCCCCCTATACTGGTGCATGCCACCACACCCGTGGCTAGTTTTTAATATCTTTTTTTGTAGAGATGAGGTCTCACTATGTTGCTCAGGCTCGTCTGAACTTCTGGCCTCAAGCAAGCCTCCCCTGCCTCAGCCTCCTAAAGTGCTGGGATTACAGGCATGAGCCACTGTGCTGGGCCTCTGAAAGTAACTTTTTAAATTACATTGCTGATTTCTTCTGTTTCTAAGTTTTTGCCAATCTTTGGCAAAGACCAAGAGATGTCATATTTCTTGAAGTTCAGATGCTTGTAGAGGCATTTGTAGCAAAATTTAAAAACATGAAATGTTAGGGAGTAAATTTTAAAACACAGCTTGGCTATATTATACATAAAAATTTGAAATGTAGACTTGGTGTGATAGCTCACACCTGTATGCTTGGAACCCAAGCAATTTCAGATTTCTGATTTTTTTAGATTTTGGAATATTTGCATTGCTTACATCAGTTGAGTATCCCAAATCTAAAAATCTGAAATCTGAAATGCTTCAGTGAGCATTTCCTTTGAGCATCATGTCAGCACACAAAAAGTTTTGAATTTCAGAGCATTTCAGATTTTTGATTTTCAGAGTTGAGATGTTCAACCTGTATAAACACACTAATTGGTTTTCTTTTCTTTTTTTTAGTAACCTAGCTAATTTTTTCTATTTTTAGTAGAGACAGGGTTTCACTCTTGCTCAGGCTGGTCTCAAACTCCTGAGCTCAAATGATCCTCCTGCCTCCGCCTCCCACTAGGATTATAGGTGTGGGCCACTGCACCCGGCCACTAATTGGTTTTCTAACAACAAACAGAATGTAGGTATGAGATTCCTTTCATAAATAACATATTTACTAATAATTACGAAGAAAGAACAAATTTATGACTCCCTTGATAATAATACTTTAAAAGTTTTAAAATGACCTTGAAAAGTAATTTTTTGTAGTTTATAAAACTATACTTTCTATAGGAAACAGAAAGAATTAGAATTCCTCAGATAGTATTTCATACATTTATTTTATTTGCCTATCCTACTTTGCCTAGGGCATGCACAATAGAAACATCTATGTAAAAAATTAGTATCTTAATTCTGAAGGAAAAAAGGTTCTGAAATTATTTTTATAATGTTCCAAAGTTCATACCTGATTTCTTAATGATGAAATAATGTATTCCTTTTCATAATGGGAGATTGTCTTGTTAGTCTCTGGTGTGTCACTAACTAACCAGATCCATAAAACAAACCAAAATATTCCAAGTAAACCTTAAAATAGAAAATTAGTAGTTAAATAAAATTAGAATGTACTAACAGCAATTTTTACATGTTTTGAGAAAATTATGTAACTATAAATTCAATGTAAAATTGGTTTCAGTTTAGATTCAATTTCAAGTTTTCCTCAACTCTTTAATGGGATAATTGCTATAATTGTATTTTTCCTGTAAATTTTGAAGGAAATAACTTTATTTTATTTTTTTTCTTCCGCAGCTTCCTCCCCCAATAACTTTTAACTATAACAGATAATTCTATCAGCATCTACCAGACAAATATTTAAATTAAATTTCCGCAATCTATGTATTTCCATAGGTGTCTGTTTTCATTTGTTGATTTTTTGGTTTCAACTGCAGATATAATTCCTGCATGAAATGTCTATGTGAAAATCTAATTTATTAAAAATGTGTATTATTTTGCCAATTAAATTGAGAAATAAAATGTTCTGGGACTAAAATATAAAAACAGATTAAAATTATGAAGTGAATGCATCCTACTTTGCTTGAGAAGAAATACTTCCAAAATACACATTTTGTATTTATAATAACCAAGACAATAATTTTTCCTAGCAAACATGCCATTTAAGTCTAAGATCCAACAGTAGTTTTTATTGAGAAATATTCCAAAGCTACCATCAGGTCATAACTCAGCTAGGTCATTTTTAAACATATCAATTTGAGAAACAGGTTATCAGTAAGAGTTTTAGAACTTTGTAGTTTAGGAAATGATGGCTTCAGTGAATTGAGCAAGATGTGTGTGTGTGTGTGTGTGTGTGTGTGTGTGTGTGTGTATATATCTTTTTTATATTTTTATATTTTTTATTTTTTTTGAAACAGAGTCTTGCTCTGTCGCCCAGGCTAGAGTCCAGTGGTATCATCATAGCTCACTGCAACCTCAAACTCCTGGGCTAAAGTGATCTTCCTTCCTCAGCCTCCTGAGTAACTAGGACTACAGGCATGTGCCACTGCCCTGGCTAATATTTCTATTTTTTAGTAGAGAAAGGGTCTCGCTGTTGCTCAGGCTGGTCTCAAACTGCTGACCTCAAGAAATCCTCCTGCCTTAGCCTCCCAGAGTGCTAGGATTATAGGCGTGAGCCACCTTGCCCAGCCTGGAATATATATTTTTAACTAATTATTAGACTACTAATATATTTTGAAATTGCTACATTATAATTTGGGTTAAATTTTTAAACTTACCGAAAAAGTAGAAGACATAAGTCCAATTCATATAGTAGCAAATTATTCCAGAAAGAGGAAGAGATATTACTGTCCCAAGCTGTGCTCCTAGAACAACACACAAGACTTTGTAAACTTTGAAGAGAGAGAAACAAAGAAAGGACAGGTCTATTGCTTAAAGAAGATGGGTAACAGAAGATGAAGAAAAGAAAGAACTACTCAAATCCAAAAAAGTTGAATTAGTCACATGTAAATATAAACAATCCATTCTCTTAAGGGATTATTGACTAGAAAACCTACAATATATAAAACATATACATTAATATGTAGTTATATTAGTTACAGCTATAGAGCTACTGATTACTGATGAATTAGGAAGTATCAATCAAAAGGAGACACCTAATCTTTTTTTTTTTTTATTTTAAGTATTTTATTTTATTTCAGCGTATTATGGGGGTACAAATGTTTAGGTTACGTTTGTTGCCTTCCCCACCTCCCCCTCAGAGTAAGAGCTTCAAGCGTGTCCATCCGCCAGATGGTGCTCATCGCACTCATCATGTATGTATATACCCATCCCCTCCTCCCCACTCCCATCTGCTCGACGCCTGATAAATGTTATTCCTATATGTCAACTTAGGTGTTGATCAGTGAAACCGATTTGCTGGTGAGTACATGTGGTACTTATTTTTCCATTCTTGGGATACTTCACTTAGTAGAGCGTGTTCCAGCTCTATCCAGGAAAATACAAGAGGTGCTGTACCACCGTTGTTTCTTATAGTTGAATAGTACTCCATGGTATACATATACCACATAATCCACTCATGTATTGATGGGCACTTGGGTTGTTTCCACTTTTTTTTTTTTTTTTGAGACAGAGTTTCACTCTGTTTGCCCAGGCTGGAGTGCTGTGGCGTCAGCCTAGCTCACAGCATCCTCAAACTCCTGGGCTCAAGTAATCCTTCTGCCTCAGCCTCCCGAGTAGCTGGGACTATAGGCATGAGCCACCATGCCCAGCTAATTTTTTCTATATATTTTTAGTTGCCTGGCTAATTTCTTTCTATTTTTAGTAGAGATGGGGTCTCATTCTTGCTCAGGCTAGTCTAGAACTCCTGAGCTCAAGCAATCCTCCAGCCTCGGCTTCCCAGAGTGCTAGGATTACAGGGGTGAACCACCACGCCTGGCCTCCAAGGCTGATTAATACAACCTACTGCATGAATCATTTGAGGAAATAAGAATGAAACTTTTAAGGCTGGGCGTGGTAGCTCACGCCTGTAATCCTAGCACTCTGGCAGGCCGAGGCAGGTGGATCGCTCAAGGTTAGGAGTTCCAAATCAGCCTGAGCAAGAGCGAGACCCCGTCTCTACTAAAAATAGAAAGAAATTAATTGGCCAACTAAAAATATATAGAAAAGTTAGCTGGGCATGGTGGCACATGCCTGTAGTCCCAGCTACTCGGGAGGCTGAGG
>CAUYRT010079479.1:0-20378 GCA_963574885.1 Lepilemur ruficaudatus | reverse complement strand
AGGGTCTTCCCAACATCCTCTTCTAGGATTCTTAAGGTTTCCTGCCTTAGGTGTAGGTCTGTTAACCATCTTGAGTGTATTTTTGTGAGAGGTGAGAGGTAGGGATCCAGTTTCATTTTTCTGCATGTAGCTATCCAGTTTTCCCAGCACCATTTATTGAAAAGGGATTTGTTACCCCAATGAATTTTTTTCTTGTTTATCAAAGATTAGGTTACCATATGCAGATGGTTTCATCTCTGGGCTCTCAGTCCTGTTCCATAGATTAATGCTTCTGTTCTTGTGACAATCTAGGATGTTTTGATTATTATTGCTTTATAGTACAACTTGAAGTCTGGCAGACTGATGCCTCCCAGTTTATTCTTTTTGCTTAAGATTGCTCTGGCTATACGAGGCTTTTTCTGGTCTAATTGCATTCCCTAGCATTTCTAGAACAATGTTAAATATGGTGACAGTAGAATTACCTTTGTCTTATCCCTAAGTATAATGGAATATTTTTAACATTTAACTATTGAAACGCTGTTTTACTTCCCTGGCTTATGTGCTATTTTTATTTTATTAAAGTTTTTACATTTTTAATAAGTAAAAGCCTAAGCATCAGTCAAATCTACACTGGCAACTTCACACTTAAATTCATGAAAGTTTATTATTATGTAAAAAACAGATTTTACAATATGTTTATCAGTCTCATGCTATAGCATTTACTGAGCCTCTAATTAAACTAATGATTCCTTAAGCTCTAAAAATAATATTTTAGTCTATTAGTGGATACGCCTAATATTAAAATGTTTTCTGATTATTCTACATTTCTGGTCGAATGAATAGTGCGGTTAACACTTTGCAGCAACTACTTTGACATCAAAAAAAGTCCTTTCAGTCTCTTCAAGTCCTCCACTTCTCAATGAGAAATTTTTACCTAGAGTAGAGGCAAATTGGCTGTAATAATTTATAGTTGAGGGGTCCTCCAGATAAACTCAAATGTTTCAGCACAATTCAGTATTTAAACTTTATTTTTCAAACCTCAGGGGCCTTGCATGTTGTTTGCTTCACATTCGGTTTTTACCAATGTCTGGAGGAGCATTAATGTGTTCCTTGAGCTCAAAAGATTTTTACATCCCACTTTCTTGGTCAGAACAGCTGTGTCCTTACAAGCTACACACAAATGCCACAAGCCATTGTAATTCAGAAGTTAGGATAGACTTTAATGTGGATCTAAACTAAACTAGATACATCAACAAACAAAATTAAATGCAGATATTTATCAGAGAAATGAAGCTTTGGAAAATTGCCTCCCCAGCCCACCCCACCTGTTGTTTCCCCACTTCTGTGGTTACGGTGGTTAAGAGCACAGCTGGGGAGGTAACTGTGGATGGGGAAGGCAACCGACTTCTTACACATGGCTGCCCAGATGCACTGCTTTCTCAGGGATGCAGTGTCTGCTCTCTCTGAACAGCCTCGCTTGGCAATCTTCTGTCTTGCACAGTGCTGAGGAAACAGTTTGACTAATACATCATTTGCTGACAAGTTTTTTCATTCTTTGATTCATTTATTCATGTTTATGAGTGAATGCCTATTAAATTTTAGGTACTGTGTTAGCAAGAGACATAAGCTCCAGGAAGTCATAGTCCTCTATGCCAGGATGCTTGAAAGGCCATAGAGGAGTCAGACAAATCATGTAATTACAAATCAGTGTGGCGACAAAAGGAATAAGCATAAGGTGCTATGAAGACCACTCGGTGAACCATATCCTGGCCTGTGAGAGGATGTCTTCCCAGAAGAGGTGATGCCTGAGGCTAGTCTAGAAGAACCAGTATGAATTAGCTGGGCGTTGGGAGTGGTAAGTGCAAAGGCCAGTGATTGAGAACTGAGGCTGCTAGTGAGCATGGAAAGAAGTGAAGAAAGAAAGGTAGGCAGGAAATAGATAAGGTAGGCTGAACAATACTCCTCCCCTTCCCAAAATTGTCTGGTTCCTAATCCCGGAAACATATAAATCTGTTACTTTACATGGCCAAAGAGAGTTGGTAGATATAATTATGTAAAGATCTTGATATGGAGAGATTAACCTTGATTATCAGGGTGGATCCAATGTAATCATAAAAGTTCTTATAAGAAGAAGCAAGAGGGTCAGAGTGAGAGAAGAGAGAAGGCATTGTGATGACAAACACAGAGGTTGGGATGACCCAGTTTGAAGATGGAGGAAGGAGCCAGGAGGTAGGGGATACAAGTGACCTCTAGGAGATGAGAAAAGCAAGGAAATAGATTCTCCCTTGTAGCCTCCAGAAGTAATGCAGCCCTGCTGTCACCCAGATTTTTGTCCTGTAAGACTCATTTTGGACTTCTGGCTGCCTGATCTGTAGGATAATAAATCTGTGTTCTTTTTAAGCCACAATGTTTGTGATAATTTGTTACAGCAGCCACAAGAAACTAATACACTAGATTATCAAGAGCCTTCCATGCCATGCTAGAAAGACACTGAGGGTTTTAGTCAAGGAAGTGACTTGATTAGATTTCCTCCTTGGAACGATCTCCTGGTGGTTTGGAGAATAGGTCATAAGTAGAGCCAGACTAGGGAGGGGGCACATGGACTTTTTTTTTTAACCTCTCCAGCCACTTGGGGGGGGGCACAGTGAAGTCCAAGTGAGCATGAGGCTAAGATAAAACAGGTTTCTGTGCCAACTTTCTCCTTGTCAGAAAAGCTCCTTCCTCTCCTCTTCCTCCCTTTTATCTACTAGAACTTACTAAATACCCATTTTATTCCAAGAATAAAAAAGATAATGGAACTTGAATTTTAGAATTTGAGAGAGATAATAACAACAATCAACAAAAATAAGTGAAGTAATTAATATTGCGCAGGGGTTTTGGAGGGAAGAAGCAGGAAGATGTGCTAATGCGTTGCATTCTCAGGAGTGTGGTGCCTGCCTGTGCCTCAACAGCCTAGCCTGGCAATCTTCTGTCTTGCACAGTGATGAGGAAACAGTTTGACGAATACATCATCGTTTGCTGATATGTTTATTCATTCTTTGATTCATTTATTCATGTTTACGAGTGAATGCCTGCTAAATTTTAGGTACTGTGTTTACTGTATTTTCATCACTGCTTCTGTGAGGAGGTGACACAGAAGGTAGGACCCAGAGAACAAGAAGGAGCCAGTCATACAAAGATGCAGAGAAATCATGTTTCAGACAGAGAACAGCAGGTGCAAAGGTCTTGTGGTGGGAAAGAATAAGAGGTGATTTGAAGAATATTTTAAGAATAAGAGGTGTTTTTTATGTAGGCCAAAGTCTGAGAACCATTGCTTTAAACATCTTGTTTGTTAGTATAGTGAAAATGCTGATACTTGATGAGCAGGTTTGCTAACTGATGAATCATGTGTTGTGCTCTGTGTTTATTATCTGTGCCATAGAAATTCAGCATTTTCCAGGCACTGCCATAAACTTGAATGTTGCTGAAATTTTAGGCATATGCTCAAATTGCAAGAAATATCCAGCCTTTATAAAAGTGGTTCTCGAGCCTGCTTGTACATTTGAATAACCTGGGGGATTTTTAAAATTAATATAAATCCTCAGGGTCCATGCCAGATTAATTAAATCAGACTCTTAAGGATGTTGCCAGGGTATCCTAGCAGAAAAGAATAAGCAGGATTCAAGGAGGGGGTAGGAGGAGGAAATGTGGCCAAGAAACGTGCAGTGGGGACTATTGAACAATCCCCCAAACACACACCCACACACCCACACCACACACACACCCACATATGACCAATTAGTGTTTGATGCACACAGAATGCACTGATGGCCAATTAGTGTTGCCAGAGAAGCAATGACAATCAATGAGAGCTAAAGAAAAAACAAAACAAAAATCCAAAACTTTAAAAGAACCATAGTTTTAAAGAAAATGGGTGAGAAGAATTACAAAATACAGAATGATAGGGAATGAAACTAAATGTTCCTGTTCCTCAATATATTATTTCTACTTCTCACTACCAGAATTCTTTCTCTTGTTATTTTTCGTACTCCAAAATTTTATTATGGAAATGTTCCTTTGAGATTAAAGTATTCTTAAAATTGCAACAACAACAAAAAAGACATTGTTTTCTCTATTCTTCCAATTCCTAGCCCTGGAGGAGCCAAGGAAGGAAGGAGGGAGGAGAAAGAGGCTTTGAGCCTCTGGGAACAGCTCCTCAGGGAGCATGGTACCAAGGCAGCAGAACAGCAATGACTGAAGAATGGACCTGGGCATTCTCAGAGATTCCAGGGCACTCCTGAGTGATACAGACTAGCAGCCTAATGTTCCCGTACTTCAAGGGGCAGAGAGGTCTGGAGGATGAAAGAGGCTTCATGGACAGCACATGAGACCCAGCTGATAGACAGCATGTAGATGGTCCAGGTTAACAGAAACATAATGGCACCTCATACTTTAGTAGCAGATGCAATAGAGGATACTATTCAAAGATAAGGTGGGAAACCTAGACCTCAGGGGAGCCCAGAGATGTCACATGACCCCAAATGTTCCTCCCCCAATACCATGTGAATTAGTTTTCTAGGGCTGCCATAACAAAGTATGACAAATTGGATGGTTTAAACAAGAGAAATGCATTGTTTCACAGTTCTGGAAGCTAGAAGTTTGAAATCAAGGTGCCAGCAAAGTTGGTCCCTTCTAAGAGTTGCAGGGGAGAATCTGTTCCACAGCCTCTTTCTTAGCTACTGGTGATTTGCTGGCAATCTTTGGCATTCTTTGTCTTGTAGAAACATTAACCCAGATCTCTACCTTCATCTTCATGTGGTGTTCTCCATTTGTGCCTATGTCTCCCAATTTCCCTTCTTTATAAGGACACAGGACATACTGAATTAGAGTCCACCCTAACAACCTCATTTCAGCTTGATTACCTCTTTAAGGATCCTATCTCTAAATAAGATCACATTCTGAGCTATTGGGTATTAGGAATTCAACAAATGAATTTAGGGGGACACAATTCAACCTGTCATACAATGTATATAAAACTCTAGAGAGAATGGAAGAAAAAGAAATCTGACTTTGACCGAAGAGGTAACCAAGAGACTGAGTTGCAAATGGCATGATTGAGTCACCTTGTGTATCAAACAGGCTTTAATGTGGCCCCATAATCTCCACGTCCTGGTAATCACGTCTTTGTAGAGTCCCCTCCCCTTGAGTGTGGGTGGGGCCTCTGACTTGCGTCTTACCAATACAACTGGGCAAAGGTGGTGGGATGTCACCCTGATCATATTACTTGCATAGATTCCATCTTGCTAGCAGCTCCGTCTCTCTTGCCGGCTTTGAAGCAGCAAGTTGCCATGCTGTGAGAGAGCTATGGGGAGTGCCACACAAGGAGCTGAGACTGACAGCCAGTGAGAAGCCAGAGCTCTCAGTCCCACACCCACAAGGAAATGAATTCTGTCACAACCCGAATAAGCCTGGAAGTGGATCCACGAGAACCACACCCTGTCCAACCTCCTGATTGCAGCCTTGAGGAGGACCGAGCAAAGCCATGCCCAGACTCCTGCCCCACGGACACTGTGAGAAAAGAGATGTGTGGTGTTGTAAGCTGTCAAAAAGAGAAAGGAAGAGGGAGAGAAAGAAGAAGGAGGAGGAGAAGGAAGGGGGGAGGAGAAGGGAGAGGAGGAGGAGGAGGCGGGTGAGGAGGGAAAGAAGGGGAGGAGTAGAGAGAACAGAAGCTATTACCTTCTTTTCTTTCTAAGTCCCTCTGCCACAAGCCTATGATGGGGATATGTGTGACTTTGACTAGAATATGAGACTCATAAATTATTTTTCTGAATCAAATTTAGAAAAAGAATATGACACTGAATTTTAAAACAGGATTTAATTAAGCTTTGGTCATGGAAAGGAATGTGTCTCAGAAAGGGGTATTCAACAGAGCACCTCTGGAGATGAGTAATTACAGAAACGTCAAAAATGTTTCTTATCTATATCCTACTGAATCAAGATTCCTCCCTAAAACCTGTTACACACATGCACATAGAATTTATTATGCCACACTTCTGATTAAAATCTGGCCACATTCCTCCATCTTTTGCAGACTAGTTCACAGCTTCTTAGACTGGCACATCAAATGCTTAATCATTTTCCCCCACCAATTCTACCAAGCTTCATCTCCAGCCACTACTCTGAAGACTCTCTGGACTAGGAATGCCAAGTTAAATGATGCCTGTAGACAGCTTCCACTGAACCATCTGCTGAGTGAACTGGCACTCTCCATTCTCTGTTAAGTACATTGATACCCACATTGACATGTGGTTGCTAACAGGCTGTCCTCTCGTGTATTGTATTCTTCCGCTCCCACCAAGTGACATGTAAACTCACCCAAGTCAGTTGTATGCATTCCAAAACTTGTTAAAGCTGGTAGGACTTGTTTTTGTAATTATATAATGCAAGATTATGAAATAGGAGTATGCAAAGAAAGACAGCTATTGATCTATGAGAACTACTTTGAATGGTTTGAAAAGAACTTGGTAATTATATATTGAAAGAATATTGCTAGTAAATTGGAGTGGAAAAGTGATGGCAAAAGATTTAGGAGCAGAAAAATCTTTAAAAAGCCAAGCCTCTACACTTAGATTTCTTTGCAAGAATCTTAAAGTCCTTTCCCACTTTAAAGAAAACAGAACTAGAAAGGAGTAGATGATGTGTTACTGGTGTGTGTTACCTAAGAAAGACAAAGTGAAACTATAATCAATAACCCCACACTCAAAAGAATGGCCTTGGCCTTGTAACATGCCATGGTATGAATGTTTGTGAACCCCCCAAATTCGTATGTTGACATATTAACACTCAAGGTGATGGCATTAGGAGGTGGGGCTTTGGGGAGGTGATTAGATTATGGGTGCAGAGCCCTCATGAAGGAGACTAGTGCTCCTACAAAAAAGGCCCAGGGGACCTCTTTTGTCCCTTCCACCATGTGAGGATGCAGACAAGTTGGAAATCTGAAACCTGGAAGAGGGTCCTCACCAGACTCCAACCATGCTGACACCCTGATCTGGGACTTCCCAGCCTTCAGAACTGTGAGAAATAGATTTGTGCTCTAAGTTATAAGTTGACCAGTCTAGGGTATTTTGTATAGCAGCCAGAATGGACTATAACGGACTACAATGTCACAAATGAGTGACCAATGAATACATAGCTGTAAGTTTTAAATTAAAGTAAAATATCCAAGCCGAATATATGTAACTTTGTATGAAAGCACCCTTTATCTGAATTTCTGGAATAACCCCTCAACACATTACTGTTCCCAATTGAGACAAGCAAGGAGGTGTCACCTACTATATTGGTAACTCCCCAAATGTTCCATAAGCTCTCCCAGCTCTATTACTCTGAAGGAGCATTTCCTCTGCCAGGAGAGGCCCTCCCCAGACTCCTGGCTCCCTTATCTGGCACACTCCATTGCATCCTGCACTACCGTGTCAGTTGTGATCTCCTTCACATTGCTCCTTCTTGACACTTCTCCTCATGCATCTTTCACCTGTTTTTGTTCTTTTTTTCTCACCCAGAAGCAGAACCTCTTTCCTATATTTGGGTACTGCCCTACTCTATGAAGCAGTGCCTGCCTCATATGTAGAAGATGAAAACAGGGGTTATTCTTTTCACTCCCCATTGCTAGGGTCCAGGCATGCGAGACAGGTATTATTGCCTCCCACCTCAGGCACTAGCTTTGCTTTTAAACCTGCAACCAGAGGTGTGAAGCCACTGGGCACTGCTGCTGAGATGACCCTGGGGCTGGGTGGCCACAGTGGGGTGGCTATTTTCATTTTCTGAAGGTGCCAATGGCAAGGATATGGAGTAGCTCTATGGCCTCTGAGACTGGTTGTTTGACCTTCCTAGATACTCTGTGAGCTCCCCAATAGCTTTTAATAAATTCCTTTTCTGCTCAAATTATCCAAAATCAATTTCTCTTGCTTAAAGCTAAAAGTCCTGGCTGACATTTTGCCTTAAAACAATAGTATGACATTGTGTTATAACTGTTCCACGTATTTTTGTCCCCATATAATTTTGAGCTGGAAGTGACCCATTTCATCTCTGTAACACCAGTGCCTAGCACAGCACAAAGTAGTGCAGAGTAGATCCTCAAAAAATTGTTATTAATTTGTTAATTAATTACCTACTTAATTGAAAAAATGATCCTTCTGAAAGTCCAAACCCAAAAAATGACAGCAAATGGTCCATTCTGGGTATCCCTCTATGCACAGTTTTCATAGAAGACAAGCACAGCAACAAAGAGTTCTGTAGTATTTAATTAAATATGAGATGGTAACACACATCATATACTTATATACTTAGCAGCTCTGCAAAATGTTTGTAATGCATGTGGAAAGTATACAATCAAATAAGAGACCTTCCCTGTAGTGAATGATGGATATTTTTAAGAATAACCCCCAAAAGAAACCATTGAGCTGGCAAAAATGCCACCTGGTGTAAAACATTTCCAGACTCTCTACCACATTTTCTTCCTGGCCAGTTGCAAATCTGGTAGCCTCTCCAGAAGAACTAAGAAAGCACACGTATGTACATCTGAAACAGCCCATACTTGACTTTTCTGAAGCAAATTCCTATTAAAAAATACACTGAAGGAAGAGGCAAAGGCTGGTGGAAAATGAACCCAGTAAGTCAGGGTGCCCCAGACCCAGACATGGTTGTTTGAATCAAATTAGCTGCCAATTTCTCAGTTGTATTTTCATTTCCTGCTTTATAGAAATGGCAGTTTACATCTCTGATTTATACATTGTCTCTGACCAGGAGTTTTTCTTTCTTAATAAAATCCAATAAGGGCTTGGGCAGAACCAATTCATAATTTTGCATTGTACATTGTCCTAGAGTACATAATCAAGCCTTAGCAGCAGTTATGATTACAAGAGTATAATACATGGATTTTAAATGCCTCCAATACAGACAGACACTAAATTCCAGTGGTGACATATGCTGACCAACACTGAGACTGAAGACTTTAGAGCTGGAGGGACCTCTATGTTCCTTCCTTTAGGGTCATCCCTTCATTTCATCAAGAGATTGTCTATTTACATCAGGGATACAAAATTATGGCTCCCAGTTCTGACTTCATGTGAGGTTGAGTAACTTACCAGTCTTCTCTGTGTCCCAGTTTTCCATAAGTCAAAAATAATAAACACTTCAAAGAACCTCTGTGAATAAGGTATCAGAGACCTAGGTTAGGCATGAGATTTTGGATAAACTTTTCTTTGAGATTGGCTCCCATTTCTACAAAACAGTAAAGAATACCTGCCCACCTGGTGGACAATGTATTCTGTTACTTACACACCAATCAGATTCTACTTTTCCTCCATGCAAATTTATGTCATTTTTGTGGCATTGTCCTTATTTCTAACAGGATACATACAACATACTTCCGTTATAGCATTTACATTATAATAATTCTTTGTTTACAAAGCTGTCACTTTGGTTAGATTTTGCACTTGATGAGGCAGCGTGCCATCCTTATTTGTCTTTAGATCTGCTGTGCCTAACATTATGGTTGGCCCATAGCAGGCTTTTCATAAATGCTCACCAAGGAGATGGAAGAGAATGCTATGCAAGTGCTTTGAAAATCACAAAAGCACTAAGCAAACCTAAGTGACTATGGTATTGTACTTATTACTACTGATGCAGGGGAAAGCACTTTGGAAAATAAACCATTCATATGAAGAATAACATGGTCTGATTGCTCTTAGTCCTTTAAGCAAACAGACAAGGTCCAATAGTTCACAACTTAAAACCCCATTCACAGACAACACGAAACAAAACAAACAGGAAAATTAAAATACTGAAAGTGTTTAGTCCCCCTAAACAAAGTAAAAACAGAAAAAAGAAGAAAATTTGAAACATAAAGACAACAACATCAAACCCCAAGCAAAACCCTGGAGAACCTAAGTCCAGTTCTTCTTGCTTCCCTGTGTTGCCTCTGCCCTGTGCTGTTCTGGGAACAGCCAGGGTCTGGGAGCCTGTGGGAGAGGGGCTAGCTGCACGTCCCTGAGCTGACATTGCTCAGCTGCCTTGACTTGGTTTGAGCTAGTCACTAGAAATTCACCTAGACCAAGAAAGATAAGAAAACAAATGTCAAATGTTAATAATATGTCTCTTCTCTGTATCTTCTGTAACATAGCCACAGTTGGTTCACGCATTGCATGTGCTCATAATTCCTTATCCCTGAAGTTTATGGTAACATCCAAGGCTACAGAACTCAAGAAAATTTGGGGATAAATTGGTCTGGACAGTGTCTATATACGTGGGAGGGGTTATTCCCCACTCATTGCTCAAATATGCCAGTGTTTAGGGTCAGTGACAGGTTCTTCTCGGAATCGTGCACAGATGCAGTTAGGTGGTGGCAGAAAGAGGATCGTGGTCTTGACAGCTAGCAAGAAAAATTCTGGGCTTCTAATTCATTTCCTCTTGAGCTCGTTTTCAGAAAAATGAAATTGAATGGGTTTTGTCTTTTTTTCTTACCTTCTTCACCTTCTTTTGATATGGCTGGCCTTGGTATTTCACACCAGCTTGGATGATAAGCTATATGGTCACCCTGTATTACTGAGGCTTGGCACTGAGGAATGGGACAGTCCCTAGTGAAGAGAAAGGTTCTTGGCTCAGGGAACTGCCTCTGGACTCTCAGCCATCAGATCTTGGCTCCATCCTCCACTGAGTGAGCGACTTGGACAAGTTACTTAACCCCTTGATTCTCAATTTCATTATCTATTAAAAGAGAATAATAATAATTGCACCCATCTCCCAGGATTATGATGAGGATGAAATGAGATAGGGCATGTAGAGCACTTGCACGGCATTGATAGATGGTAAGTCCTAACAATGGCAACCATCATTCTTATTCTCCTTTCCTTCTTCCTTCTCTTGCTCGCTTCTTGCCTTCCTCGTGTTTCCATTATTTTCTTCACTCCACTCTTTCTTTCATTCTTTCCTTTTGTTTGTTTTTTTTAATAATCGAATCACTGGGTCACCTGAAACCTAGTGACCAAATCAACATGGTAGAAACAGGATGTCAAGGGGCACTGAACCAAGGAGGAGTGGTCAAAACCATGTTTCAGAGTCCTGTAGACTATGCAGTGGGGTTTTGTCAATTTTCTCTTCTTTGTGCTGGGAAGGAGAGTGGGAGCTCTAGAGTTCTCTCAGTCACCTTTGTTGGTCACAGTGGTTTCAGTCTTGGTGTCTCACAATTTACTGGTTTTGGTAGAAGCTGGACATGGTCACATAGGCTTCTTCTGGATTTGGTCCCAGGGAGGTGAGGATGGGTTGCCCCTGAGCAACAGGGTTCAATGTCAGGATTCCCGACTGGAGAGGAAATGGAGAGGGTAGGATGTTGTTTGTAGTCCCTGGGCTAAGCAGTAGGCCCTGGTACACAGGAAGCCCATTCTTGCCACTCTCTTGGGACCTGAGGGAAGGGAGTACAGTGGCATTGCATGCACTGCCATTCCCAGCCAGGCACTCTAGGGGTGACTCTCCTCTGAAAGTTTCTGTGGTGATGACTGTGTGCTCCAGTGACCAACTGGGGCCCTGCACACCCCCTCCAAGCCTCTGCTTCTCGGACTCCTCTGGTTGTGGAGGAAAAGCTTCTTGCAGAAAGCCTTCCATTTCATCTCGAGATTGAATGCCATCCACCTTATGAATCTGACAGTCCAAGAAACTTTCAGGATTGAAACTCACATTCAAATTCTGCACAGAAAAAGAGAGAAGGCATTAAGATGACACCAGAGAGAGATGCATCACCAAATGTTCAGTTCAGAAAAAGTTCTAGAGAACCTTCTGAAAGGGAATGTCAGAGAATTGCCCACATGTTCCTCAGTTGACTCTTTGCTTCTGGAGGTGCTGAGACACTTCAGGGTCTAAAGTGTCCACTGGCTGTGCCCTCCAGCCCTGGGAAGCCTAAAAGTTCTGAGACTTGTATCTCATTTTAGTTCCCTAGTGCAGGTAGGGTCTTATGATGGACACTAGTTATGGGACGCATAAAAGACCAAAAGTTGAGGCTCCATGTTCCTTGTCCTGGAATATCATTCTTGGTTACTCGGATGCTGCCAACTAGTGCTTTTGTAAGCACCAAAAACACTCACCTTTCTTGGTTTCTTACACAGTTGTTCAAGAGTCTTCTTATGATCCGGTAGACTGGGCCATACAATGGGCTTAATCCTGAAATCAGAGGACATCAGTAGATGAAATAAATGGCACAGGACATAGGCACAGTGAGACTTTCCACTTATTCTGAGCCAGGAATCGGAAGAGCAGATTTCTAGTCTGGGCTGTGCCACAACTAGGTGGGTCGAGTGATCACCATGATCAAGTAACTTGCTTTCCCTGGGCCTCAGTGCACTATTAATACAAGGAGGGTTGTACCAGAGATAACTGCCATCAATCTACTCTGTGAATAAGACATGACAACAATACACCTCTGGGAAAGAGCCCTAGAAGGAAGAAGGCTTGCAATGAGGTGGTTTTTTTTCTTTTTCTTTTTTTTTGTGGAGCTCTGGAACTGAGTCATTTACTCCCAGTGTAGATGTTGTGGTCTTATTCCTTCTCTGTACTGACAACAACTCTTTTGCCCTAATTTTGGTGGAAGTAGAGGATATTTTCTAAGTTGCCCAGGTAAATTGCTTAGTACTTTTAAGGCAGTACTTTACAAGTTAGGGTGTTTGTAATCCTGGAGTGATATAGCCCTGTGCTGAGGGCATCTAGAATATTAAATAACTGGAGCATGTTTAAAACATCATTTGTTTGATGAAGCAAGCATGGCCCTATCATGGGGTAGAATACAAAGCTCCTGTGAATTTGTGTGCTGAAAGTCAAGACTTGAAGTGCATTCTACATTTGCCATGGGTGATGCCTTCTACACCCTTTAGAAGACTTTGGAGGAAAAGCTTGGGAAACACCGCCCCTTAAAGAATTCCTCCTTGGGAAAAAGGTTTGCCTGTGTCCAGTTTATATATTTTTGCCTCTTATGAAATCAACTGTGGAAATTCCCTGGTACCTAAGGATAGGAAGTGATACTGGCCACTACAATTCCTAAAATGCCTTATTCGTTTTTGCAGTTTTCTCATCAATAAATGGGGCTCAAGCTCTGGTGTCTGGGATCCCACACAATCATCTTCACAAATAGTTGAAGAAAGTCACCTTCTTTTCCATAATACACAGGCCAAGATGACCAACAGGGTCACAGAGAAGAAACTAGAAACACTGATGGTTAGTAACACAGGATCCGTCTCTTCTGGAATACAAGGATAGAGCATAGTTAGCATTTAGTAAGCATGCACTGGGATAGTCTTTCAGGACGCTTTGAGTTTATTTAGTAACAGGGGCCCATTTGTTATTTCTTGAAAGTTGCTATTCAGTAACCAGGATAATGTGCCAGCTTTATCAGGAAATTTGGGCATAAGTGGCACCAACTTGGGTGACCAGGCCCAGAACATCTGCCACTTGAAGTGTAAAGTGATCTAGCATCAAAGGTACCACCACTCCCTTCCCTTCTTTACTTTCCACTAAAGGAAAGAAGCCAGACCAGAGCAGGGGGCAATGAGATAGATGTTCACCCCTTAGTTGTGGCAAGTTCCAGAGTGAGGATGGGAAGCTGGTATGGTAGAATAGTTCCCTCGACTGCCTCCCCCAAAGGAAAAGTAAATGTGAGTGTTTTGGGTCCCCAGGGGGCTGCTTGTGCCATGTTCTCTGGCTCTTCTGGCCAGCCTCAGCTCTTAGACCCGAAGGATATCTTCATCATTTTGGAAAAGGAGATATACCCGCCATCAACAAACGTGTTCCCTAGTCGGATCTTAAAAATACCAGCCATTAGGGTTCTAGGCTAAATCATTAGCTGGGGGTAGTAGGTGGGGATTTTGTTCAGAATTATTAGCAGTTCCTAGGAATGCCCAGGACAGTAGCTCCAGACAGCCTGCATCAGTTATCAGCTAGAAGAAGGACCCCAAAGCCCTGCTTCCTTGTTTTTCAAAAAAGGGGCAAAAACAGCAGGCAGGGCATTCTACAAAGAAAGGGTAAGAATGCCCCAGGGGAGGGGGTCCCAACTCTCACACCTTGACTTTGGCAAACAAAGCATTATAGGTGAACAAAGACTTTGCCACTCCTCACCTGCACTCTTGGTCTCCGGAGTTCTGAAGTGGTAACTTGGGCTCCATTCGCTCCAGAAGCCTTCAAAATAGTCCGAGGAATAAGGGATGGATCGGACTTTAATCTCATACATGGCATCACCTTGTAGCTTTCTCTGCAGGAGTGTCAGCTTTGTGCTGGACAAATTCACGTGCTGAAGAGTGAAAAGTGCCATCGCATTTTCAGGATGGAAAAAGAGGTGTTGGCTAGATTTCCCAAGCCATTTGAAGCAGAACTCCATTAGTTACATATGCACTCTCTTCAGGTTCTCTCATATTTATTAGAATAGGAGTTTTACTATGTGGAGGAGTCAGCAGCAGAATTAGGGGCAGAGTCTGTGAGCTCATAAATGATGCTGTGAGTGGCCAAGGAGGAGAGTGAAATGATGGGTCTTTATCTGGGTGAGTTGGTCTCTCCCACTTTGGGAGGATATAAATCACTCCCCAGCTCCACCTTCCTTTCTATATTTCAATATATTCTTTTTTTCCCTATACCCTTTCACGTGCCAAGGGGAGATGAAAGTTTAGGTTAGTGAGCAGGAATCAATTCCCTCCAGAAAGATACCTTTCCACATTGGGAATAGTAATATAGAGACAACAGTCTCCCTAACACTGTATATTATTCTTAAGCAAAACAAAGCTCTATCAATTGATAGGTAAAAAGTAGTCCGGTTTTAGTTAGATTTGTGTTTATTTGATAATCAATTTTCTTATATTTATTGAATGCAATGCATTTCTTATTTTTGAGACTTTTCTAAATTCTTTGTTCATTTTTCTATTGGGATATTTGTCTTTTTAAATGATTTATAAGAGCTCTTTATATATTAAAGATATTAACCATCTGTCAGCTGCATATGTGGCAATTTAATCCTAATTTTCAGTATGCCCTACAATTTTGATTATTATGTGTTGACATGTATAAGCTTGTACTTTTTATGTGGCCACATGTTTCTATCCTTCCTTTTCTTCTATTGCTTTTATGCTTAGAATGTTCTTTTTCATGTCAAGATTATATAAACATTTGCCTATATTTTTTTTATCTTGTTTAGAGTTTCACTGTATATAATTTCCTTAAATCATCTGTTATTTTTTTGTTATTATAGGAAGAGTCTCAGGCATTTAACTTAATTTTTTTTCCCCAGATAGTTAACTGATTGTTCTGGCACTATTTATTCAAAATTCCTCCTTTTTCCACTAGAGCTGCTTTTCTGTTGGTGGGATTTTCAGATGAATGATGAAAGAGGGCAGGATCAAGGTCATCCAGTTAGTGCATGTGTTGGGGGCGGGGCGCATGGGGGGAAGGTGCTTTGGGGCAGACATTCCCTTTGTATAAGAAGCACAGTGCAGCATACTGCACACAGGCAAGGCTGACCTCAGCCTGAGAAAACAGGACAGTAGGAATAAGCAGGCACTTTGCTGGCCTTGAGAAAGAGAAACCATTATCTATTTCCTGTCCCTGTGACAGAGAGGACAGAAGTTATGCTAGGAATCTGGTAACCTGGGATACTCTACTATTCTCCTACCTCCTCCCCAAAACAGATTCCAGGGACTTCCAGATCATTCCAACCTCAAGGAATCATGAATAATAGTCTAAATAACCCTCCAGATTATGAAAGGTAAAAATTAAGTTGTTGCTTCAAGAACTAAGACTTCAGGCTTTAAGATAAAAACAAAACAAAGGCAAACATTCCACTTCTCCTCCTTACCTCATACTGTCCCACAAATCTCATAGACCAAACTGTGGCTATGACCTGGTGATCAAACCCAGGGATATTTTTTGCCTGATTTTCCTATGAAAGTTGTATAAGACATGACGCTTTGTGAAGCCCCCAAATAAACAGGGTCAATTTGGTCTCAATCTATATTGTTAGCCAACTAACTTGCTTAGAAATATCCTAAAGATAAAACTTAGAGCAAGCAAAAAAAATCAGAGCTAGAACAGTATGCTCCAGAGAAGATCCAGGTTTTTGTGGGGCCTGAAGCCTACACAGTGTTGGGAGCTTCTTTCAATAGAAGGTGCATTTTGAAAACAAAATTGTTTTAGGCCCTCCCAGTGTAAATGCACTTCTAGGACAGTAACACATGTAACATTAAGACTTTTTACTTTATAAATGTGGTTGATCTACATACCGTCCAGTTGTTTTCAACCTTTTCCTGGCGGTAGGCCACATCGTGCATTAAATTTTTTACATACTTCTTTTGCAAGTGCGATGTATTAAATGTCACCACAAAGTCATTTGCTCCCTCACGATAGATGACACTTATGTTAAAAGGAGCCTCTGGTTTAACTGGGAAAGAAAAACAAATGACATCTGTATAAAGGGCAGTCAAGGAAGTAATTGTAATATTTAAAATCCATCTCCTCTGAAAATCACTCCCACCTTTTCTGTGTCTGTAACTCTTCAGAAAGCCGCATCTTCTTCCTGGGTGCAAACGCAGACCCTGTTTCCCAGCCTCCCTTGCAGCTGGGGGTGGCCTCATGGGTGATGTGAGTGGAAGTCATGTACTCCCACTCCAGGCTTGGCCCAGAGACACTCCCAGGTGTGACTCCTGTGCTCGGTCCCCTCCCATGACTTGGAGTCCTGCATTGAAGACGGTGGAGCCACAGGATGAGAGGGACCCTGAACACTGCTTGGAGGAGTACCACCCACGGCTTAGAGACACCGATTTTGGCTCTGATGTGAGCGAGAAATAAACTCACGGTGTTTGAAATATCACGTGTTTAGGGGCTTATTTTTTACAGCAGCCAGTGTTCATTTTACACTAAAACCCACTCTCTTTGTCTTTTGCATATTGGAGAAATTTGTTACTAACTAGCCCCAAAGCAGGGGCATTTCAACTTTGAGTCTTCATTCTTCCAATAAAATTGGGTTCTATGCTGGAGACCTCACACCTTGTGTCAGCTACTTAGACGTGGAGGGTCTGCATCCTGGCCCTGGCTCGTAACTTCTGGAGTGGCCTCAGGGGGTCCCTTCTGTCAGCCTCAGCTGCATTACCTCTGGACTGATCTCGGGCCTCTTCCTTCTGCCTGCCTGCCTGCCTGGCAAAGTTGCCGTTAGGATCCCACGTGCCACACACGCTGTGCTGTTGGAGGGAGGCAGGTATTATTTCGGACAAAGCAAACACTGAGAGAGGTGCTGATTTCCCACACAAGTGCTGAGATGTTCCTGTCCTGGCCCCTTGGATGCTCATTGACCACAGCCTGGGAAGTTAGTTTTCTGGGGCTGGGGCCCCTATTCTGTTTATGTGACTGGTCTCATGCCCCGTCATTAATGGGAGGGTGTGTGCTCATCAGACTTCCACTTGGTGGTCTGCGCTGCATTCTAGGCTACCTGAGCTGGACTTCAGACTGACTTACTGGCCCAATAAAATGGTGACAGAGGCCAAACTCTTGGTGACAGAGTTTGGCCCAGTTATTGCAGTCACTTGTCCATCATGGTGACTGTCGAAGTTTCTCCTGCCTTGCCCTGGAGTTATTGAACAAGAAGTGACTCCTTAACCTTCTTGTAAAAAGGGAAGTTTATCCTTTTTCACCATAACATGGGCTACCAAAAGGGAAGCTGCCCTACAGGGAAGCAGGAGGAAAGGCGGTGGGTGTACAGGAACAGCCCTGCAGAGAACCCCAGCCACCCTCGCACAACTGCCGGCCCGTTTCTACCCTTCACTCTGTTCTCAACACGACCTTCTGACGCTGAAGCCCTGTCCTGCACCATCTCTGAATAATGGAGGAATTGAGGGAAGAACACACCTACTAAGTGCTGAGTGTTTTGCTTATGCTGCCTTCAAACAATAGTCACTTATCACTATACTGATGAGGAAACTTTGTCTCAGAGAACTTGATTAACTTATGTTTGGGCCCCAATAACAAGGTTTAACAGAATTTAAATCCAATTCTTTCTGATTCCGAGGCTCATTCTTCATTTAGCTTTTATTTCTATGCCTGTAATCTCACACTGGCTTGTCCACGCACTCTCTGGACAGGTCTGCCTCTAGCCCAATGGTGTCTTTGAGCAAATTAGAAAAAGGTGCTCATTCCTCAAGCAACATTGTTACAAGGTAATATATGTTCATACAACCTGAACAATCATATCTCCTCTGCCAGGATGCTGCCCCCTCCAGCCTTGCAAGGGTAAGTGAGTGAGGGGGCAGGTGGCTGCAGGGGGGCTCTGGCTTCGGGGTTCAATCAGGAGCATACAGTTTCAGTGAAATGGTAGTTTCATTGATGAAATGTCACATTAGAAACCAAGAGAAGATGCTGCCATGAGACTGGCCTGCACCACCTCTCATCCTGGTTGCCCAAGGGTGCTTTCCAAAGCCCCCAGAGACTCACACCACCCCTTCCTCAGGGCCTGCATTACCAGCAGTGTGCACACCCTGCCTCTTCCCCTGGCCCCTCAGATGAGGCATGCCAGGTTTGCAGTCTGCTGGGGTGTGTGCCATGTGGGCTTCTGAGAGCACTGGGCATGTGAGATCTGGGGATTTGGAGGTGGCAGGGTGTCACCTGGAGGCTCTGGGTGTGCTGTGAGTGTTCACGTACATGCAAGGGCTTGTGTGCTGGTGTGAGTTTGTGCAAGAATGGGCTCTCCCCTGATTTCCAGGACTTTGTCAGAAGACCTCAAATCTCTGCCTTCTCTGCTTGCTCTCGGAGAAGGGAATATACATTTGCAATGTAAATGATGAACCTTTAGATATGGTGACCCTGTGCAGTGAATGCACTGAACATCCATGGAAGGCCAATCTCCAAATGACCAAGCCCCAGCTTGCTCAGGTCCTTGAAGGTGTGCTGTTGTTACCGTCCTCCCCACCCCAGATAGTATCCATACTGGTCATGGCCAATGTTACTGTGTGGTCGCTCTGCATGACCATCTATCTACCTATGTCTCTCTTCCACTACATTGGCTTTTTCACAAGATAATTGTTCACACATGGAACTTCTGCTTTTATTCTTTATTTTGCCATCTTAGTGAAATAAAGCTGAGACAAAGCTAAGTTTCTCACTCTTTCTTGTCTCTAATGAGTATTGCTCTTTTACTTTTAATTTTCTTTTTGCAGGGCAAAGAGAGGTAGAAATAGGGAGAGAAATAATCTTGGTATTTAAAACCAGCAAAAGAATGTATACCTTTAATCACTTCGAGTAGTTTTTCTCCTACATATATTATTTCATTTGTAAATCTCCGTAGGTAGAATAAAGACAAATAATCAATATTCCATTACAGTGATACATCATAATTGGATTACACAATCCCCTATATCAGGGTATCTCTGAGGTTTTGCAAAAAAAACTTTATTCACCTCAGAGTCATAAATCTGTAAATAACTGAAAATATTTTTGCGTCTATATTCCCAGTCTTTCTGATTGTTTTGATTCACTTGATTGGTAAACAAACGGTGAATTGGTAATTAATATTGACTTATAACCACATAATTAAATGGATTTACTGATTCCTGTCATTATGTATATAAATATTATATAGAACCAAAGGAAACATGCAGATATTATAATTTTATTTAAAATATAATTATTAACATTCATTTTTGGCAAAGTATAATCTAGATATTCTTGGCCAAATCATATTGGCCAAGTCAGATTTGGCCATGCTTCACTTGCATAGTAAGTCTCTTAGGAAACTGTGACAGTTAATTTTATGTCAGCTAGGCTAGGCTATGGTGTCCAGTTGTTTAGTCAAATACCTGTCTAAAAGTATTTTATTTAGAATGATTAACATTTAAATCAGTAGATTTTGAGTAAAGCAAATTATCTTTCATAATGGGATTGGTATCATCCAATCAGTAGAAAGCCTTAAGAGCAAAGCCTGATGTTCCTTAAAAGGAAGCAAGTGGGCCGGGCGTGGTGGCTCATGCCTGTAATCCTAGCACTCTGGGAGGCAGAGGTGGGAGGATGGCTTGAGCTCAAGAGTTGGAGAGCAGCCTGAGCAAGAGCTGCTCTATAAATAGAGCTCTACTATAAATAGAAAGGAATTAGCCAAAACAACTAAAAATAGATAAAATTAGCTGGGCATGGTGGTGCATCCCTGTAGTCCCAGCTACCCGGGAGGCTGAAGCAGGAGGATCGCTTGAGCCCAGGAGTTTGAGGTTGCTGTGAGCTAGGCTGACACCCCTACACTCTAGCCCGGGCAACAGAGTGAGACTCTATCGCAAAAAAAAAAAAAAAAGGAATGTTCATAGCCAGCAGTCCCCATCTTTTTTGGCACCAGGGACCAGTTTCATGGAAGACAATTGTTCCACAGA
>CAUYRT010079477.1:0-62946 GCA_963574885.1 Lepilemur ruficaudatus | reverse complement strand
TTAGTAGAGACAGGGTCTCCCTCTTGCTCAGGCTGGTTTCAAACTCCTGACCTTGAGCGATCCTCCCGTCTCGGCCTCTCAGAGTGCTAGGGTCACAGGCGTGAGCCACCGCACCCGGCCTTCCTTCCTTATTTTTGACGGTCATTTATAAACCTTGGTCGTGATTTATGAGCTTGGGACACAGGCCCACGCCTGGCCGGTTTCTCCTCTGCGGTGCCCTTTACCCGCCCTGGGCCGTCTCAGTGCTAACGTGGTTCCGTCTGCCACCATTGCCCTGTGCGGTTGCCGCCCTTCGCGTCCGTGTAGGAAACCTGCGCTCACCCCCAGGAAGCGTGCTCTCCCATGACCTGCCACTGTGTCGCTTTTCTCATCTCCACGGTGAACCTGGACGTGGCTTTTGCGTCGTGGGAGGCCGGGCCAGGTCCACTGTGGTTTTTCTCTGCTGTGCAAATGACCGCGCCCCACGTGGCAGGGGCGAGACGACGGTCCCCTCCCTGCTCTCTGCATCACCGCCGTCACGAACCGAGCGTCTGTCTGAGCCTGGGCCTGTGTCTCTCCGTCCGAGGGCTGGAGCCCCCGGCCGCCCTCCGCGGTGCTGTCTGGCTGCTCCTGGGCTTCGGCGTGTCACTTTTCGTTTCAGAGTCAACTTGTCCATTTCTGCAGAAACATTTGGCCTGTCCCCACCCCGCCGTGTGTCTGTGCATCCTGGCTCTGGCCGTGCTATGATTCCATGAGGGGTGAAACCAGGACGCCCTAGTGGTCTCACCAGATGTCTCCCCAGGGTGGGCCTGCCCTGCCCCTTGGGCCACGGTGGCTGGGCTCTGCTTTGACTGGGACCGAAAAACATCCTCTGCCAGCTCCAGGCTCCTGGGCTTCGCCTCTTGCTGCCATTCTAGTGAGACAGACCTACCCCTTCCCAGGACCTGAGCACCCCACATGCTCTGAGCTTTGGGACCTGGACAGACTGTGATGGGGAATGGGGACCTTCGGTAGCATGTTACTCTGATAAAGACAACTGTGCTTAGCTCTGCCCCGGCCTTCTCTGTTTTGCCTCCTTCTAGGAAATGCAAACTTGTATTGGTTAGTCCTCTTGATTCTGCTTATTGTCGTCATTCCAGCCATCTACTACAGAAAAAAAGGTAAATTAGGGCTAGATTGATGGGTGAGAAAGACCAGCAGCCTCATTAGTAGCTCAGAATTGGGGCAGTTTTTTTTTTGTTTGTTTGTTTGTTTTTTTGAGACAGAGTCTCACTCTGTTGCCCGGGCTAGAGTGAGTGCCGTGGCGTCAGCCTAGCTCACAGCAACCTCAAACTCCTGGGTTCAAGCGATCCCTCTGCCTCAGCCTCCCAAGTAGCTAGGACTACAGGCATGCGCCACCATGCCCGGCTAATTTTTTCTATATGTTTTTACTTGGCGAATTAATTTCTTTCTATTTATAGTAGAGACAAGGTCTCGCTCTTGCTCAGGCTGGTCTTGAACTCCTGACCTTGAGCGATCCGCCCGCCTCAGCCTCCCAGAGTGCTAGGATTACAGGCGTGAGACACCACGCCTGGCCAGAAATGGGGCAGTTTTGTGAGGTCTTCACTTTCTAACTTGGGGCAGCCTGGAGCCCAGCGGGAGGCGGGCAGCCATTCCCTGGGAGGTCATAGAGTCTTGGGGCAGGGGCGCTGGGTGGGCCACGGGCTGAGCTGGCCTCCTCTGCTCTCCCAGGGCTACACAGGGTCCAGCAGTGGATGGCCAAGTTCTTCAAAGGTAAGTGCACTTCCTTCGTTGTGAGTTCAAAAAGTCCTTGTCCTGGTGATTATGAACTGATTTCATGTCTCTTGTTTTTTATTGTCAGGAGAGTCAGATGAGCCAGGCAGCTCTGTAAGTATCACACTGGGGTTTGGGCTCAGCCTTCCTGCAGGTGCCTCATGGTGGCTTAGGGTCCCAGCCCAGTGCTGGGTGTTTAGGCCTTGGTGGCAGTAAGGTCCCCAAACTTCCAGGAGTGTGTGTGGGCAGCTGCAAGCCTTCCCGCCTGCGCCCTGTTTCAACGTGCGCAGTGGCGTCGCGCCCACCTTGCTCCAGCCCCCGCTGCCTATGCCAGAAGAAGACTGAAAGTCTGGCCATTCAGACCACCGAGTCGCAACTGAGGCACGGGGGTGGATTTCCAAATAAAGTCGGAGTCATAGATGCCAGGGGTTAGGACATGGACTTATCTTTTTAGGGGCCACAGCTCAGCCCACAACAGTTTGTCTCGGGGCCCCCCAGGGCGTTGGCAGCCGAGCTGGGCCCTCACCACGTGGGGTGTCCGTCTCTAAACCTGCACGGCCCTGGCTTGCAGGCCACGTGGCGCCTCCTTCTCCAAAAGTGACGTGGGTAGGGCCTGTGCTGCCGTCCCCTTTCACCAAAAGAAATAACTTTGTGCTTTAGTTTGCTCTAAGCTACAGGACCAGGGAGCCCCTGCCGCCCATGCCCATGGAGCCCCTGCTGCCCGCGGATGCCGACAGGGACCATTCAGCCCCTGGAACGGAAACGACTGGCCTGATGGAGGAGGAGAACTCGGCCTTGCCTCCGGAGGCTGAGGCCGAGGCCAAGACAGAGACCCAGACCAGCTCTGGGCCTTCAGAGGCCCCGGGGGACAGCCCTGAGGGGCAGGTGCTGGCGGCTGGAGGAAGCGCAGCTGCCCCAGAGCAGGCGCCGCACACTCATCCTCCTGCTGCCCACAGGCCCCAGGGCCGGACCAAGGCCACAGCCTCCCTAGGTGACCTGGAGCAGGTAAATGGCACTTCTGGGTGGGTCTTAATAACAGCAAGGTCCGTGCTTATTAGACACTTGCTGTGTACAGGGTTCTGTGTTCGGGGCTAACACGCCTGCTCCTGTGAGATCCCTGGACTAGCTCGCTAGGGCGGCCACGGCACAGTGCACACACGTGGTAGCTCAAACGGGAGTTTGTCTTCTCCCAGTTCTGGAGGCCAGAAGTCTGGGGCCACGGTGTCGGCAGAGTTGGCTCCTTCCGAGGCTATGAGGGAGAATCTGTTCCAGGCCTCTTCCCTAAGATCGCTTCCGGTGATCGTTGGCGTCCTTGCTCGTGGAAGCATCACTCCAGCTTCTGCCTTTATCTTCACATGACATTCTCCCTGTGTGCCTGGATCTGTCCAGATTTCGCCCCCCCCCCTTTTTTTTTTGAGACAGAGTCTCACTCTGTTGCTTGGGCTAGAGTGTTGTGGCGTCAGCCTAGCTCACAGCAACCTCAAACTCCTGGGCTGAAGGGATCCTTCTGCCTCAGCTTCCCGAGTAGCTAGGACTACAGGCATGCACCACCATGCCCGGCTAATATTTTCTATATATTTTTAGTTGGCCAATTAATTTCTTTCTATTTTTAGTAGAGATGGGGTCTTGCTCTTGCTCAGGCTGGTTTCGAACTCCTGACCTTCAGATTTCCCCCTTTTATAAGGACATGGTCACATTGGATTAAGGCCCACCCCAGTGACCTCATCTTGTAACTCTACCCTCTGCAAAGATCCCGTCTCCAAATAAGGCCCCAGCACAGGTGCCCGTGGTCAGGACGCCACATCTTTTGGGAGTGATTCAACTCACAGCAATCCCCAACCCAATGTGCCGTCCCAGAGGACCATGACCCCCAGAGGCACGCAGGGGCTCAGAGTGTCCTCACCCGGGTCCTCTGGCTGGGCTGCACCAGGGCCGAGGAAGTGGCAGGGCCCTGGGGTGCAGCACTCTTACTTAGATGTGGCTCAGCCACCCGAGCACATGATTTTCTCCAAGTTGGGCTTGGCGGACCTTGGTTAAGCACCTCCTGTATACCAGGTGCAGCATCTAGAGAAGGTGGGCAGGGGGCAGGCTGGTGAGAGAGAGTGGAGAGTGCGCCTGTCCCTTCGTGGGAGGGCCGGGTTGGGGAAGCAGGCTCCAGGTCCAGCCTTGCACGGAGGAGAGCAACTGTCTCCATCCTCTGTCGTGGGGCTGCAAGGAGCAGTCCCCAGCCTGTGACTCCTGAGTAGGGTTTGGCAAGATAAGGAGACACCTGCTAAGTAGCCCTGGGGACAAGGGTCCTTTGGGCAGAGGAGACAGTGTGTGCAGCCGCTCACAAACATTGCAGAATGATCAGGAGCCCCTGTCTCCGGGTCCTAAAGGCACAGGAGGTAAGGTGTTGAGGGAATGGGGCCAGGGAGGAGGTCGTGGACCCGTGGGACACCCCAGCACAGGCACTGAGGTTGAGAACTCTGGGAACTAGGCACTGTGGGTCCCATGCCCTTGTGTGTCATTTCTGCAACTTTCATCAGATTCTCCAAAGGGTCTTATTTAAGAAAGAGACATTAGGACCCCCAGCCCATGTAATCGAGAGGCACTGAAGGGGGCAGGGTACGTGTTGGGTGTCCCTGCTGGGCCGTGCTAAGGGTGGAACCGTTACTGCCCCTGGTTGACGGGTGAGGCAGCCGTGGCAGGGAGAGGGCAGTGTCGAGGGGGACCAGCGGCTGCCAAGGGGCAGAGCTGGGATTTGAACTCAGGAGGTGTGGCTCCAGGCCCTTAGTGACCCAAAGGGAACCCCTAACCTTATCCCCAGGCCTTGGGAGCCTGGAGCAGCCCATGTAAGTGGACGGTCAAACCCAGACCCTTCTTGTCTAGGACACGCTCAGATGTCCCTGAACTAGAAACCCACATTTAAGTCAGTGATGGTTTTTCATGATGCATCTCTCTGGACAAGTGTCCTCCATTGGTATCGTCAAAGTCCAGAGTAGACCAGATCACCCCCAGGTGACGTCGTTGAAGTGTTAATAGCAGCCCCTGCCAGGGTCGGGGAAAGGGGGACCAGGACCCCCGCCCGCCCGCTGAGCAGAGCAGCCCTAACAGCACAGGTGTCCAACCCAGGCCCTAGCAGTGTCCCCGGGAAGCGTGACCTGGAGGACATGAGTGGGCTGTGAGCTCTCTGCTACCTGTAGGGGCATGGTGGGGCCCACCTGCCACCACGAGGAAACCGACTGGTTCTGTCAGAAGCCCTCCAAGGGGCCGGACAGAGTGCTTCTCCAGGAATAATTTAATTCTCTTCCCTCCACAGGAATATGAACGAGAGTATTTTTTGAAGGACACGTCCTGTGACGGTAAGTAATTTGAATTCTTCGTTTTAGCAACTGTTTAGAGTTAAATCTTTGGCGTGAACGTCTTTATTTACGAGAAGGAACATCTGCCGCCATGCAGCCATGAGGAGTTTTCCTGCGGATTGAGACTCATTCCACATTCCACAGACTTTCCACATTCGCTGCTGACACCAGAGAAAACAGTCTTGTGTCAAATACAAGTTCTGTGGGCTTAATCAAGAAACATTGGGTGTTGCTTTTGCTTTGTAATATTTCCATGTTTTTACGGAAAGATGTGAGTGAATGGTAGAAATACCTTGTATAACCCTAGATGAGCAGGTCCCTGCTGGCCATGATGCTATGTTTTTTTGGCAGAAAAGTAAGGATCTATTGAGCTTACTTATTGCTACAGGCCAGGTGCTTTCTTTATCTCATCCTCACTAACAACTCTGCAAGACCACACCCCCATTTGGCACATTTGAAAATAAGACGACCAAAGCTCAGGGAGGTTAAACTTGTGCCAGGTCTCAGATCCTAGTGCTGACTCGCCTGACCTGCTAGCAGCCGGGGGGCTTTCCCAGTGGGAGGAAGGAATGGTGGGGCGGACCGCAACAGACTGTCCCCAGGAGGCTTCGGACTTTCCTGGGAGCCTCTGGTTCCTTCTCCCAGGAAGGCCGGTGGCCATGTAGGGCTTGGGTGACCCATGGTCCTAGAGTGATGGGTGGGCAGCAGGCAGGGTGAGGGTTGGGGGGTGGTCCTGGCCCGAAGGTGGTCTCCAAATCCCGGGGCCTGGTCCCTTCTTTGGGATCAGCTGGGGCTGCGCAGAGCCTGCCACGTCCTGGGCAGCAGAGTCACAGCAGATGCTACACCGTCTTTCCAGAAATGTAAACAAACTCTTCCTTCTTGTTTTTATTTTTTAGCCACCAATAGAATTTATTATGTGATTGGACTCGAGGTTCCAAAAAGTAACTGGAAGATGTTTATGAGATTTATCCAACTTGAAGAGAATGAAATTGAGATTTGTGAACACGAAAATCAAGGAAATGTGATGGAACAGCATTATAAGATGCTCCTGCGGTGGAGAAATAACCTTGGAAAGGACAGTTCTGTTTTTAAACTCATGGCTGCCCTCCATAAAATGGAGTTAGGCGGGCCTTTGCAAAATATTATAAATAAATTAATTGCTGAAAATGTCTTAGGTAGGCACCCTGGGATCCCAAGTTAGAGTCTTTTTTGGTACATTTGATGATAAGCAGTGGCCTGGATGAATTGGATATGAGCTGCTTTTACAAGCTCTGATCTTGTTGGAAACTTCAGGAATCCCAGATATGGCTATACTTTCTATATGAAGCTTTGACGGGGAGGTCAGTTCTGTGTACAGGCAAGGGTGCTTCTCTGCCAGAGAGCTCCTTGGCCTCTGTGGCTGAGATGGATTACGGAGGTTCAAAGGAACTGGCTGCTTTTGCCTGTTCACGGTCTGGAAGCCTCCTCCCCAGGAGCTGAGGCTAGGAGGATTTGGTGGTTTTCTTTCTGCCTTGACCATGGGTTCTCATATTCTCTGTGATGCTCCTATGCCTAGAACAGGGTGTGGTCCAGACTAGTTGTTCCCTAAATATGTATGAGTAAGTCAACCACAAAGGCAACTTGCTGGCCATTCTGGGCAGTTGTGGATGATGGGCTACATCAGGCACTGGGATCACAATCAGCGCTTTTAGGCTGCCCCTGGGGTCTTCTGCCTGAGGAGAAGATTGAATTTAGACTAGACCCTACCTTCCAAACTAAAGATTAGCAGGGGTGGGGCATGGTGCCTGTTGGGAAATAGGCTAAGAGATGTCAGAAGTTTCAGGGGTTTTGCAGGGCTTTGGCTTGAAGGAATCTGTGGACATGTTAGTTCACAGAATAGAAGCTGCTTCCAACAACAGGGGCATTGTCAGAGGACTTTTGCAAAGCGCATTGCTTCTTTGCTGCGGGCCATCGCCTTGAGCTTTTTTGCAAGGCAGATGCTCAGTTTGGGTCCTTGGTGGAAAGCTGATTAAAATGTCTGCCTAGCAGATAATGTGCAGCTAGAACCATCCTAGACTTCAAGGCTATTCCTGCTTCACTCCTGACTGCATGTCTCTGTGTTTAGAAGTAGATTAGAGTAGTACACAGACTTAGTATTCTTAATTTTTTTTTTTTTTTGAGACAGCATCTCACTCTGTTGCCCGGGCTAGAGTGCTATGGCATCAGCCTAGCTTACAGCAACCTCAAACTCCTGGGCTCAAGCGATCCTCCTGCCTCAGCCTCCTGAGTAGCTGGGACTACATGCATGTACTGCCATGCCCAGCTAATTTTATATATATATATATATATATATATATATATATATATATATATGTATATATATATATATATGTATTTTAGTTGTCCAGCTAATTTCTTTCTATTTTTTTAGTAGAGACGGGTTCTCTCTCTTGCTCAGTCTGGTCTTAAACTCCTGAGCTCAAACGATCCGCCCCCTTCGGCCTCCCAGAGTGCTAGGATTACAGGCGTAAGCCACTGCACCCGGCCTAGTGTTCTCATTTTATCTTTAATTTGTATGCTCAGCTAGGTCTGTTTCTAATTTAGGGCTTAACATGCTTATCTTAGAAAAATTCTATAACCCTCTCTTCTTGTAGACAGAATTAGGTAAGGTTCCCCTGGAAACCTCAAAAAATGATCTGCACATGTAATTCTCTGACAAAAGACAACTATTTGCTGTACCAAGAAATACTGATGGGGGACTCACTTGTGGTCTCAGCTAATGGGAATGTGGGGGACCCAATTCCCCCATCATTTAAACTGCACTTTGTCTCTGTCTCAATCATTTCTCCTATATTATTTCTCTCTTTATTTACTATTATTTCCAAATCCCTTGTGACAATCCTGCCTTGAGACCTGTTTTGCTGGGAAAGTAGCTAACTCCCGGCAGGTGCCAATCACAGAGACCTCTTTAAGTGCCTTAAACTTTTTAAGTATTGATGCCAAAGATGCTCTTTCACCAAATATTGTACAATTTAGCGATATATGTGCCTTAATAATTTTTCTTTTTCCTTGAAGACAGAATCTCACTCTGTCGCCCTGGCTAGAGTGCAGTGGCGTCATCACAGCCCACTGCAGCCTCCAACTCCTGGGCTCAAGTGATCCTCCTGCCTCAGCCTCCCAGTAGCTGGGACTACAGGCGTGCACCACTATGCCTGGCTGACTTTTGTATTTTTTGTAGAAATGGGGTCACGCTCTTGCTCAGGTTGGCATCCTAAAATGCTAGGATTACAGGCATGAACCACTCTGCCTGGCCAATAATTTTTCCTTATGTAATAAAATTGTTTCTGAAATAGTGTTTCCTCTCATTTGGTTGGTTGCACAAATCTTGGGTGGGATATCTGGGAAGGTGACATCATGCACAGAAAAGGCAGGAGCCCCAAGCAGCCTGATGGGATTGGGGGTGAGGGAGGACTCTGGAATGGGGTTCTGAGAAGGAGATGGAGCAGCCTGTTCTGGCTTGTAGGTCTTCCCAGGGGTTTCTGCCCCCAGGGAATGACAGTATGGCCCACCTGTTGTTCAGCTCAGAATGTGAGCCCCTCCCTCTCCCTCACCCCAAACATCAAATCTAGCACCAGTCCTTGGAAATATAAATTAGCCTGCTTGTTTCCATCCTGCACCAAATATCTTCAACTTCTGGGTTCATCATCAAAACAAATACCACAGCCACCCAACCAGGCTCTCTCCGTTCAGAAACTTAGGTGTCATTCCAGACTCCACCATCTCTCTTGTCCCCCAAGCCTCCCACGCATCTCTCAGATCTGCCCGCCTCACGAGTCCAGGCCACCCTTTCCTCTCCTGTAGACGATGGAAACCGCTTCCTACCAAAGCGCCCTCCTGCCTTCATTCAGGTTTTCCTGAGCGCAGGCCCCTCCACTCAGCACTGTCAGAAACGCCGGCTCCGAAGCACACACCTGCTCTTGGCTGCTCCTGTCTGAAGCCTTCGGGGTGTCTCTGCCATCCTTGCCTATGCTCACAAGGGCCTTCCAGAGGCCCCATCCTTGCCACGGGCCGCTCCGCCGTGTCCTGCGGCCGCGTTGTCCCCGTGGCTTGCTGTCTGCTGGGAGGTCTGCAGGACCGGCCCCTCGTCCCACCCATCCCCAGCCCTTGCTGTAGGCCCGGCCCGTTCGCCCCGCGGCCGGCTCTGACCGCCCCACGGCGCTTGCTGCAATCGTAACCCACACACGCGCCTGGGACGCTGTCTCCTCGCCGCCGGACGGAAAGCTCCGAGCGCCGACACGGAACGCGCGGCCGGGGATGCTCTGGGGCGCGGGTCACCGGGGAGGCAGACCGCAACTCCCAGTATGCCCCGGGCCGGCGGAGGCAGGAGCGTGCGGCGGTTGCCTAGCGACCGGGCGTGTCCCGGAAGGCGGGTCCCGCGCGGGGCGGGACTTCCGGGGCGGTGGTTGCATCAGATTTTGGTAAACGTCTGTCGCCGCAGCCGCGGGTCCCGGATTCCCAGGAATGGCAGGTTCCTCTGCGGAGCAGGGTGAGAGGCGCGGCCGGACGGGGTCCTGACTGGGGGCCGGGGCGGCGGGGTCCGGGGGGGCGGCAGGGACCCGGTTCCGAGGGGCGGCTACTGGGGTCTAGGGTCCCCGGGGCGACAACAGGGGTTCAGGGTCCGAGAGGGGCGGCGCGGTCTCCGGGGTTGAGGGCCGGTAGGGGCCTGGGTCCGAGGGGTGGCCACCGGGGTCCACAGTCCAAGGGGCGGCCGCGGTGTCCGGGGTCCGAGGGGCGGTGGGGGCGCAGGTCAGAGGGACGGCCACCGGGTGCTGGGGACCGAGGGGCAGCAGGGTCCCGGGTCCGAGGGGCGGCCAACGGGACCCCGGCGGGCGGGGCTGTGGAGAGCCCCTCGGGATGGAGCGCGGACCCCGCGGGGACCTGACACTTGTCCGGACCCTGCAGAGGCCACCCCCTCCCAACCTCAGTTTCCGCGTTGGGTTTCAGCGGAGGCCCCTTGTACCCCAACCGGTGCCTCGGCCTGGCCTTGCCCCCTCCAGCCAGCTGAACTTTGGGGGAGAGGCAAAGGCTCAAGGGTTGTTTTGATTTTCTACTTAGACCCGGCAGCACCCCAGGGGTGGGTGGAGGGCACCTGAGGCTGGTGCTTAGGGAAGTGGGGCAGAGGAAGCCAGGGGTACGCCGTACACACACATCAAAGGGCTTGGGGTTTTACGAAGGCTTTTATCTCCAGTTCCGCCAGCAGTCACCCTTGGGATCTGCCTTGTCAGAGCATTACTGCCCCACTTTACTGCCAACCCGGAGGTTACCGTAGGAGGCAGCTGTGTCAGCTGCCCCGGTCACTCATGTCTCCAGCTGGTAGACCTCCAAAGAGCAATGGGTCTTTTCCTACTGTCCCTTCAGCAAGATTTTTAGGTGCTGGAAAGGCCAGAGACTCTGGCCCAGATTCCTAACAGTCTGGAGCACTTTCCAAAGGAAACATTGTCAGTATCTGTTGTAGTTTTTAATTCTCTTGGCTGGCAGAAACTAGATATAAATTCTTCTAAGACACTTCCAGTCGCTGCTCCAGTTTAGGGTGTACCAAGATTTCCTTGGCATTCTGTGGTGCCCCTTGCTCCTGAGGGTTTGCTGGGTTCCAGGTAGGTAGGTCTGACCACCTGGGTAACCTGGTGACATGGGGGTGCCCAGATGATAGGGCTGCTCTTCATGGCATCGGGGTACACTCCTGTACCTGGTGGCAGCAGTAATCACCTTCCAGGCATGCTGCATTCCACCCTACCTGCATGCCTGGATTCCAGCACAATCTCCACCCGCCCCAGAGCCGGGCAGCCCTCAGAAGTCCACCCAGACTCCTGTAAACCAGCAGTGAGGCTGCCAGTCCCAGCTCCAGAGCCAGCCTGGAAGGGCCAGGGTCCCAGCTCTGTTCCTTCCTCCCAACAAAATGGAGGTGATGGTTCCTACCTGGGAGGATGCTGTGAGCATAAATGAGCTAGTAGATGAAAAGGACTTAGAACAGTGCCTGGCACATAATAAGCACCATGTCCATGTTGAAAACTAGAGCCTGTTTGTTTTTTAAGAGAAAAATGTTTTGATTTGTTTTTGAACATAAATTACATATTGGGTGTTTTTTTTTTTTTTTTTTTTGGTTTCTTGTTCTTTGAAATTGCTTCAAACCTTTAGGTGTTCAGAACCTTATAAGAGTTGGCTTATTTTTGGAGCTTGCTGTGTAGGTTGGGATGAACCCCCAGGCCGTCTGGGCAGCGGGCAGATTTCCCAGTCCTAAGCCTGAGGGCTGAGTCTCCCGCAGTGCTCTCCAGCCGGACCCTGCACGTTTCCTTACTGCCCTCTCTCCCCACCACCCACCCACATAGTCCCTGGGCTCACCCTCAAAGGTAAGAACATAGTCCATCCTCTGAGGAGACAGGAAATAAAACAAAATCACTACTTGGAGTTCTTCTAGATATTCTTGGTTTCCAGTTTCTGAATGTTTTTTATTTCCAAAGTTGAATTCCTCAAAAGTGACCATCTTCCCAGGTTTTTCAAGGAAAGGTCCCCATTTCCAGATCATCTTCCCTAAGTCAACTCAGAACATCTATTTCTTCATGGCCTCATTGGTTTTACAGCTTCTCCTTTGTAGTCTTGAAGGTGCACAGGCTCAGGCCCAGCCAGGGCCTGATTGTCTCAGAAGGATGAGTTTCGCTTCCAAGACTTCCGGGGTAGTGGAGCTTACCCCAGGGGCCTTTCCCTACAGATTGGGACACCACTTGGTGGCTGCTTGTTAGGTCAGACTTACAGTTTAACTTTTTAATGCAACTCAATTCAAGAGTCTTCATAATAATATAGCCAGCATTTTTTCAGCACGAGTCTGTTCCAAGCACTGGTCTAAATACTTTACATCTGTATCTCCTGTAATCCTCAGAGTAGCCCTTTGGGGTGGACCCTGCCAACATCTCCCTGTACAGGTGAGAACCCTGAGGTTCAGAGAAGTCAAGCAGTTTGTCCAGTGTCACAACTAGCCAGAGGCAGGGGCACGCTTCCAACCTTGGGAGTGTGACTGCAGTGGGCTCTTGACCACTGTGCTGTGTTGCCTTTGATGCTTCTGTTCAGAATAACCAAAGCTTCCTGAGTGAGTTCAGGCATTCAGAAGAATAAAGCTGATGTACTTTGGTTTGTTTCCCAAAGCAAATTGAAATGTATCTATTTATAGGCTACAAATGCTTGCTCATCTATGAACTCAGGTACCATGTTTGCAGGTATTTACTTTTTAAGAGTCTTGGCTGGGTGTGGTGGCTCACACCTGTAATCCCAGCACTTTGGGAGGCCAAGGCAGGAGGATCACTTGAGGCCAGGAGTTTGAGACAGCCTGGGCAACATAGTGAGACCCTGTCTGTATAAAAATATTAAAAATTAGCTGGGCCTGGTGGTGCACACCTGAAGCCCCAGCTACTCAGGAGGCAGGGCCATTGGGGTGGAGATTAAGCCATTTCCAGTGGTGGTGCCATCTGATCACACCCAAGTGGCTCAGTTTGTGAGGGACATAGGATACTCCCAATAATCAATAACTTCCTTCCCAGTAAGGTAGAAGGTGAAAGTGCTGTTCCCCGGAGCAAGAGATGATGCCTGGGGACATCCCTTTGGATGAGTGACAGCTGAATTTCAGGGGCAGGTGCTCAGGAGGGAGGTGGGAGCCCTTGGTCTGCGGGAGGCGGCTTTGGGCTGTGCGGAGTGGGCAGTGTTGCCTCCAAGATGGTGAGAGCAGGCTTGCGCATCCCTCTCTCCTCCCCAAGATTTCATGTAGGGGAGCGTTTTTCAGTCCCCTTTCTGAGAGTTCCTTGGGCTGGGGTGGGGGCTTGGGTGGGGTGGGCCCAGGAGGAGCAGCTATGGAGGGCAGCAGGGCCAGGAGAGCTGGGGGGGAGCCTTTGCAGAAAGGGAGTGATCTGCAGGGCAGGCATTGCTATGACACCTGGAAGATGAGGACCCTAGTGGGACCTTAGCAGGAGCAGGGTCAGTGGGCAGAAGGTTGGGCTGAGTAGGGGTGCAGACCCCTGCTGAACCGAGGAGCTTACTGGGAGTGTCTTGTCACCTCCGGTGCAGGGTCTGCATGTTGGCAAGCTGCCCACCCCTCCAGGGTGAGACACTGAAGTTTGGAAGCCCTGGTACAACGCAGGAGTCTCCCAGAGGCTGGTTTAAACCCCACGTGCTGGGCCCACCCCAGAGATTCTGATTTGGCAGGTCTCAGGTGGGCCCAAGAACGTGACTTCTGAGGAGCTCGCAGGAGCTGCCAATGCACCAGACCACGGCCACACTTCAAGTGGTGCTGGAGATCCTCTGGGGAAGCGGGGAGAGGAGCGGGTGGCGAGGGGTTGAAATGCTGGCAGGAGGGAGCCAGGAGGGGGCATGCAGCTCATCTGGCGTGGTTCATTTCCACACCTGTGCTGAGCCGTGGCCTGTTACTTGCGTCCGATTTTGGCAGATGTTTTGTAAAGACTCCAGCTTCCTAGGCTGTGATAGTCGCTGTCCACCTCTGGGACGTTCCCACAATCAGAGGGTGTCTGACTTTTGGCGTGTTTGGACTTGAGCTGCAAAGTCACCTGGCGGTGGAGACAGAGCAGAAGTGTCAGCGGGGTGTGTGGACCCCGAGGTGAGGAAAGCCTCAAAGAGCAGGTCCCCGGAAGGTCGTCTGCCTGCTCGGAAGTGTTCTCGTCTCATCGCATTGTCAAAATGATAGGCCGCAGTCTGGCCCAAACCCGTGACCACCTGAAGCTGACCTGTTTTTGTTTCCTCGAGACACATAAACACAGCTGCCACAATTACCCCAATGACTGCCTCTGTCTCAGGGAGGGCCGTCACCTACCCGTGCCTCTCTGGGCACCAGCACCTTCCTGTCCTGAGAGGATCCTTCCCAAGCATGGGCTTTGCTCCTTCCGACGGTCAGGGCTGCTGCGGTCGGTACATTTACAAATGAGCAAGCGATCCCTGGGCAGACTGCTGCAGGGAACCTCGGGCGTAACACGGGGCTGCCATAATAATTCTAATAATACAGGAGTGATTATAGTAATAATGACAGCAAACTGGGCACTGGCTCTGTGCCAGGTGGCTTTTAAACATTTTACAAGTGTAATTGCACTTAATGGGCCACAGCTTTACGAGGCGGATGTTGTTACGAGCGTGTTTTACACGAGGAAAGGTGGGCGGCGTGAGTGCCAGCGTCGGCCAGCATCGGCGCTCAGCCCCGGGTGGCGGGCCTGGGCTGCTGGGGGCGTCGCCAGCCTCCCACAGCTTATCCCGCAGTGCCTTACGCTCTCAGTCTGCTTCTTTAGCACTTGAAAAACGTTGCAGTCATTAGAACATTTTATGTTTTTCTCATTTTAAAAATAGCCTAAGTTTATGGTAGAGAATGTGAGCGATGCAGAAAAAGAGGGAAACAAAATCGCACCTGTGGCCTTGCTCATCAAAGACCGCCACTGTCGGTGTTTGGGTGCGTCCCTCCCCTGCGTCAGGATTGCTCTGAGTGGGACAGGCACATTTCTGTCTCCTCGCTAACGGGGTAAGGGGCGGTGGGACCTGGAAGCTGATGTGGTGTCGCTGTTTCTCAGAACAATGCTGTCATCTCTCTGTGTCCTCTCGCTGCTGTGGAGCAGTTGCACGAGGGCAAGGCCAGAACCTGGAGGGCAGCGTGGGGGCACAGCTTCCTGACTGAGGCCTGACCCCGGGGAATGTGGCTCACCGTCTGGCTCTGTCCACAGCTCTGGTGAACGTCATTTTCTTCGTCATAAAATAGAACTGCTGCTGGCAGCCACCTGCAGGCTGCAGAGCTGTTGGCGGGAAATATCCAGGCAAAATAGAAGTTTCCTGGAAGGAAGTTGCTCTGCGAAAGAGTTTTTGAAGAAGTCTGGTGTTTATTAAGTTTTCCTGGCCCTGGCTTAGCGGTGCTCAGAACCGCCGTGGCAGGGCCGCCCGCCTCCTGCCTGGGTCTCGCTTCTCCTTGCAGAGGGAAGCCCAGCAGGGCCGAGGCCAGGCTCTGTAGCCACCGGGGCTGCTCCTCAGAGCCCCTAGGCTGGGTCCTGAGAGCCTTCTGCTCAGGGAAGGAAGGGAAGCTGGGGGCCGGTAGCCTCTCGGGGGCCTCCGGAACTCCCAGCACCTTCAACAGGGGCAGGGTCTGCCTTTGTGCTCCTCTTGGCTTCATGTGAAGGTCGCAAGGGCTGAAGGGAGAGTGACTTGGTCACATGCCTCTGGCCCAGCAAGCCCTTGGAGGCTAAAAGCAGCCAGAGGCCGTGGCCAGCCACAGCCCTGGTTCCTGTGCGTGGCGTCCTTCCTGAGAAGGGCGTCCAAGGCCCCAAACGATAGGTGGGTGTCGGCCCTGTCACCCACCTGCTGCCCGCTCATCCATTCACTCAGCAAGTGTTCCAGCCTCAGTGTAGCAGGGAGTGCGGCGGACAGGGCGGTGGGGCGGGCACCGAAGGAGAGAAACGAGAGGAGGTGAGCGCCGCAGAGAGAAGCTTGGTGGGACCTGGGCCACGCTCACCTGCAGGGAGCCCTTGAGGGCTGAGTGGATGCTGACCCTGTGCAGAGCCGTGAAGGAATGAGGAGCCTGGTGAGGTGTGGGGGGCCATGTGACTAGGGTCAGGTCAGCCAGTGGGCGTGGCCAGCAGAAGGACCGGCCTCTGCTGCTGGGGAGGGCGGCTGGGGGACAGTGATGTGAGCCTGCACTTAGCAGGGCCCAGAGAGCTGGCAGGGCGTGGGAAAGGGCCAGGCTGCGTTGGGCTACGGTGGGAAGGGCAGTGGTAGTGTCTGCCTTGCAGGAATCCAGGAGCAGGGGACTGTGGCTGGGGACAGGGCCTGATTCCCAACCCCTGTGTCCATGGTGATAGTAGCCGACGTTAGTCAGAGTAGTGAGACAGACTTTACCCAGTAGCTGCTGCCAGCGGGGAAAGCTGCGCTCCGTCCTGATTTGGCAGCGTGATGTTGGGGTTTGAAGAGCGAAGGAGGGAGGAGTTGGGAGCAGGGCCTGGGACTGGATGGGCAAGGCAGCTGGGACTGCCACCGGGTGGCTGGGGAGTTCTGCCTGTCCTCCTGGCGATGACAATGCTGCGCGAGGGCTCCGGGGCCTGGAGAGGCGCTGCTGAGCGGCGGGAGGGCGCAGCAAATGCTGTAAGGAAGGGCGGTCGGGCCTGTGGGGTTCTCCAGCAGCCCGGAGCCTTCTTGGCCTGGGCGTTAGGGCTGGCTGGGTCCTCCCGGGCCGTGGCCTGGAGCTGCTGGAAGCCGTGCTCGATCCTGGGGCTCTCTCCATGCAGGGGCATGGACAGTGTCTGTGGTCATGTGCCAGTTCTGCGCTTCCCCCGCATCCCCACCCCCACCCCCAGCGTGTGGAGGGAGAGGGGTGTGGGGTTGGTTTGGGTTTTGTCTTTTTTTGTTGTTTTTTTAAGTTGAAGTAAAATTCACATAACAGTTTTTACCTGGCTGGGGAGATACCGTTATAGCGAAGGTGGTTTGTCCAGAGTGAGGCTCATCCGCTCACTGCACCCCAATGTGCAGATCCCGCAACGTCCCCAGGTGTGGGGACTGGACTGTGTAACATGTGGTGGGGGGGCTGCATTTGTGCTTTACACTAAAATGAAAGAAAAACATTTTTTTTCAAGTCATATGACGTGAAATTACCTATTTTAAAGTGCACAGTTGAGTGGCATGAGTGCATTCATGATGTTGACAGCCATCACGTCTACCCATTCCAGAACATCCCCATCACCCCAGAGGACACCCGTACCATGACGCGCTCGGTCCCCGTCCCCTGACAACTTCCGATCTGCGTGCTGTCTCTGTGTCTCTGTGGGTGTTTCGACACCTTTTCCCTCTGTTCCACTTGTTCCCCCAGGTCCCCTGTCCCTCTGAGGTCCCCGGCGGCCTGCCTGATGCCCTGTGCTCTGTCTTTGCAGCTCCCGACTACAGGTCCATTCTGAGCATTAGTGACGCGACAGCCAGGGCACAAGCCCTGAACGAGCACCTCAGCACGCGTAGCTATGTCCAGGGGTACTCACTGTCCCAGGCAGACGTGGACGTGTTCAGGCAGCTCTCGGCCCCGCCCACTGACCCCCGGCTCTTCCACGTGGCTCGGTGGTTCAGGCACATAGAAGCGGTCCTGGGCGGCCCCTGTGACACAGGCGGGCCCTGCGGGCTCCAAGCAAGTGAGTAACAGAGTGGGTTCCCCAGCCGTTAGAACAACTCCCAAGGTCATGGCTTTCTCCATCACCCTTCGGGTACCTGGCACTTCTTGGCAGCGGATGCCCCAGATGGAGCCTCACCCCGGTGGGTCTCAAGCACGTGGCCTGGCAGGAAAGCTCTGTTGCCGCTAGGAGGAGGTCAGGGTAAAATCACGCCTGTGGAGTTGGTTCTTCAGGAGTAAGATGTTCCCATTGTTGGTGTAGCAGTTGCCCTGACAGGGTGACAGGGTGCAGAGCCGCCACGACTGAGGGCCACTTGGGGGGCCCGGCAGCACGCCCAGGCTGTAGGCCCATCCTTGTGATTTTCAGCTAAAGCCTTGCCTAGCTCTGATCTGACTTGGTTCTTTTTCTTTATTTTTTTCTATGAGTTTGCAGTGTGTTTGTCCTCTGGTTTTACAATCATTAAATCTTAAAGTGTTGTTCATTCACAAATAAGTTGTTTTTCCTCTCTGAGATGAAGTCAGTGTGGTAGATTGGGCTGCTGCTGCCTGTCGGTGCTGGTTATGGTTGTGCAGAGTGGCTGCAGATGTCGGAGGGAGACACTTCTGGAAGGTGTCGGGCTCAGGTACACGCATGGTTTGTCACTCCCCGGCGGTGGATCCAAGAGTGCTGTGTCTGTCACCCCTGGATGCCTGGGAGTGGCTTGGCTGTGGGCCCTCCCCGACCTCCATGTGGGGGTGGGCTTTGTGCTGTCTTCTGGTGATCCCCACTGTGCCGGGCAGCCTCCTGGGGTGCTTTTCCAGACTTCTTTGGGGTAGGGGATTTGGAACAAGCTGTCTGCTTCTGCCGGGGGTCAGGGGAGTCAGGCCTCTGCCAGCACGGCTCCACCGGGGTGGAGGTGGGGGTGTGGGATCTCCTAGGGGAGGGGCATGTTCTGTGTTTCTGGATAACTCTGCACCACATAGCGCGAAGGTTATGTCCTCCCTTCTGCAGCTCTTCCTGCCTGTGGTCACCCAGGTGACGTATGTTCTCTTAGGTGCCACCTGTCCAGGGTTCTAGTGTCAGGTGGTCCGCCTGCCAGGCCCCTCTGAGGCTCAGCCAGTGGGGGTTGGGATCATCGAGGGTCATGCAGGTGTGGCCTGTGTAGTCAGTCCTCCGTCATGGGGACTTGTTAGAAGAACAAGGCAGACACACGTCACCATCCACACTGTGAGATAAAGGAGAATTTTTGCCCCTGCGAGCACCTTTTAACCCAAAGAGAGGACAGCCCCTCGACGCGGAGAGCCGGTCTGCCAAGTATCAAGGGTGGTGTAGAGCCATGGGCCTCGGGCAGCACTAATGGGGTTGTCTGGCCGCCTCCAGCTTCCAGGGACCGTGTGTGCCCAGGAATGGTGGACATTTGGCTGGAGGCCCGCAGGCCAGTGCACACGAGCTGGGGCTGGAGGTGAAGATGGGGCTAGAGCCCAGGGACACTGCTGATCATCTAGTGGCCTTAGGTGGGATCCAGCCCCCTCAGAGCCCAGTGTCTTTGCCCACGTCCCTAGGACAACAGTAGCTGTATATCTGCCTCCACATGGCTGAGGATCGGAGCCGCTGGCCACGCCTACTCCCGGCACGGGGATTCGTGCCCCTCCTCCCACTTGCCCTTCCACCATTCCATTGGCGTCAGACATGCCCACGTCCACCCCTCCACACACTGCCCATCACCTGCTTCTCCCGTGTGTCCTCTGTGTCCTCTCTCTGAGACCATGGCCTCTGCAGCCCGAGGGATCTGCTCAGACAGGGCAGGTCAGCAGGGCTCTGCTTAACCCTTAGGGACTGTTCCTGCGGAGACCCCTCCCAGCCTGGCCTCTGTTCTTTCTCCTACCCTGTCTCACCAGCCCTCTCTCTGTGGCTCCAGCACAGAAATCCACTGGATCAGGGCCTTGAACTTGGTGGGCACTTCTTATCCCAAGTGGGGTTCAGTCTGTTCAGCCCCCCAGGAAGGAGCGTCAGGTGTACTCTTTACTGAGGAAGGTGGATCTGTCGGACGCTGAGCCTTGGTGTTAGGAATGTGAAAGTTCAGTATGGCTGCCTCCTCTCAGACGGATGCCCTTTACTTCCTTAGGAAGTATGTCTCTTTGTGGTCCTCGCCGGGGTCCTCTCTGCACCTGCTGCGGTGGAGTGCCTGACGCTGCCGGTGTCTGTCCTATCCTCTTACCTTCCGTCTCCCCAGATCCCCGTCTTAAGGCGTGTCTCGTAAGTGACACGCAGTTATTTTGTTATTGGTTCTCTTAGGTCAGGGACTTTGTTTCTCCATGGGATTCCCATGCCCAGGACAGTGCCTGGCCCCAGGGGACCAGATGTGTGTCCGTGGAGTGAACGAATGTGTGTTCACTGTTTCAGAAGAAACCGAAGCAGAAATGAGAGCAGTGGCATGTGCTGGCCGCTGTCTTGGCGGCCTGTGTGAAGCACAGTGGGACGCCGGTGGGAAGCGTCAGGCTGTAGGGTGTTACACAACAGTAGGGAACTCTCGATACAGCGGAGCCCAGTTCACCCAAGGGGGCAGTCAGTTGTGAAAAACAAGGGCCCTGTGTGATATCTCCCAGCCCTGCTCTCGTGCAAGTCTGAGTTTGTATACGCCAGATTTCCTCGGAACCCATCTCCAGCCACGTGCCAGTAGCAGCCTCTGTGGGAGCCAGAAAGCCAGCACGTGGCCTGGCTTCTCGCCGAGGTGTCAGTCCCGTGAACCCTGGACACCCCCACCTGGCAAGGCAAGCACCATGATCGCATGTCCTCACCCTGGCTGCAGCTGTGGGCAGCGTCCCCAGACATCTGAGGTGGCAGCAACATCCTTGTTGCAAACAAGACTTTCCGTCAGCGGTGTGTGGTGCCTCTAAAGCAGACCCATGGCCAAGCGTGCTGGTCACGCCTCTGATCCTAGAGCTTTGGGAGACCGAGGCAGGAGGACAGCTTAAACCCAGGAGTTGGAGTCCAGCAACATAGCTAGCCCTTTCTCTACAAAAGGAAATTTAAGAAAATTAGCCGGGCATGGTGGTGCACACCCGTAGTCCCAGCTACTCGGGAGACTGAGGTGGGAGGATCACTTGAGCCCAGGAGTTGGAGGCTGCACTGAGCTGTGATGACGCCACTGCACTCCAGCTGGGACAACAGAGCGAGACCCTGTCTCTTAAAGAAAGAGAGAAAGAACGAGAACCCATGAGGCTGCACTTGGCCTTAGTGAGCATCAGTGTTGGATTAGGATTCAGGATTTTCCACGTGTTACAATCTGTGACCACCTGTGACTGCTCCTGCCTAGCTCTGTCTGTCTCCCTCCCCATCTCCTGTCCCAGACACACACACACAGTGCAGCCACCTTCCTCCTTCCCTTCAGCCTGTTAGTCGCCAGTGTCCTCCGTCCTGGCTTGCATGGCCTGAGCAAGAGTGGGGGGACCAGGAAATGGCGGCACCCAGGACCAGCTTCCCCCCGACTCTGGCAGTAGGCATCTGTGTGTGGTGATCTGCTGGCCAGGCTCAGCAGGGATTTGAGTGAGGCCTGTGCAGGGTCTCACCTGTCGGCAGACCCTCTGGCACAGGAGCCAGAGACAGGGAGGAGGAGGGAAGCAAGCACCCTAGGAGCCGCCCGAGGACTGCTAGGGAAGACGGGGTGGGAGCAGGTCAGTGCCGAGAGCTTCCTTCTTGGGGCGGATGCCGTGCTGGGTCCGAGGGGCACAGCAGAGCACAGCTCTGGGCGAGGACTAAGGAGCAGAGTGGATTCAGCTGAGGAGGGTGGCAGCCAGCAGGGCAGGCTCCCAAATCACCAGGTGCCCCCAGGGTGCTATCTTTGCAGGAGGGAGGCTCAGGTGTGAATAATCACTCTTGTGGCTACAGACGCCACCGTGCCCCTCAGGGTCTCAGAAATGCAGAGTGTGTAAGGACAGCCTCTCGCTGAGCTGGAAGCAGGAAGGGCCTTGGGTGGACATAGGCAGAGGCTCGGGGGCAGCCCCCAAGTTTGGTGGGGGAGCGGCCAGAACGCACTGAGAAGGGCACCTAGGTGGTGGCAGGAGCAAGGAGCAGGGGACTGCCTGGGAGGAAGTGCCTAGATTGAGGGGCCAGGTGGGCCAGCGAGGACCCGCTTGAGGGCTGGGGAGGAGTTCCGGGTTATCTCTGAAAGGGACAGTAGGACAGAGTGATGTGTCAGAGCTGGAGTGTCTAGATCAGCGTCTGTCAGGCTGTGGGACCAGAGCTAGGAGCCGGCCACTCACTTCCCAGCCTCTGGATGGGGAGGGGCTGGGCATGCCATGGGGTGTGGCTGTTTCTCAACTGACCCCTGACCTCTGTTGTCAGGGCTTGGAGGTGGCCTGTGTCCCAGAAAGAGTCCTCCAAACCCTCACCTTGCCCAGGAGAAGGATCCTGGGAGGAGAGGTACAGGGCTACAGTGGCACAGACTGTCCCAGTCAGGCCACGTGCGGGATGGTTAGCACCATGGCCCCGCCTGACCCACGAGCCACAGGCGGTGTTGTGCGCACAGCTCGCCAGAGGCAAATATTTGCAGAGCAGTGGCCTGTGCATGGGTGCTCCTCAGTCCTGCTGGGGTTGTTAGGGTTCACTGGGATACACCCCCACACAGAGTGGGAGCAAAGCAAGGAGAGTGTGTGGTTCAACATTGTTTCAGGTTTCATTGAAAATAATAGTCCATAGTGGAAACAAAGTCTCCAGATGAAGTGGCCACTTGCATTTCCCAGCGCCCCCGACCTTAACCCTGCTCTTTCTGCCTCTCAGGTAAAGGCCGTTGCGTGCAGCCTCAGTGGTCCCCTCCCACTGGGACCGAGCCCTGTAAGCTCCGCCTGTACAACAGCCTCACCCGGAACAAGGTAAGGAGGGCTCAGACAGCCACGTCGTGTGCCCACAGAGGGGGCAGGGACGGCCTGTGGGCCTTAGATAGCAAACTGCTGTCTGCTCGTGTGTCGGGCTCTGGAGTCCCATAAATCCAGGCTTAAGACCTTTCAGTTGCTCACTGTGTTGTAATCTCTGCAGCCGGAGGGAGGCAGGGCTGTCCCCTGAGACTCAGACACATTGTGTGTCAGGCCTGCTGGGAAGCCTGCCCGTTGGCTTCCAGGCCTGGATCGCCCTGCGCCGTCTTGTAGGCCCTGCCAGGTGCGAGTGCACACAGCCATCCACAGCCCGGTGGTGCTGGCGGCCTTTCAGCCAGGCACGTGGCTGCCGCAGGGTCACTGCACTGGCTGAGCAGCAGCACAGCATGGCCGGCCCGTGGGCTGGTGTTGGGAGCCCAGCCGGTTTCCAGAAGGCAGAGCTGGTTCCTGCCTGAACAGGGTTTACCTGGTTCGTTCTGCTCAGGGCGTGGCTGGTGGCTCCAGAGATTTCAGAAAGGGCTTGGCCGTGGGCTGACCAGAGTTTTCATCAGCAAGTGTGCTTAGGAGACAGGGAGAGAGGTGTGGGCAGTTTGTGGTCTTCCTTAGAGAACTGGTTGACAATGACATCTCCTGAAGAGGTCTGAGGGAGAGTGTTTGGACACGGCGGTGGAGTGCATGCCAGAGCAGCTGCGAGCAGGGCTCCGATTCAGGGGTCCCGGCTGCCACGCCAGGCTCCCCCAGCAGGGACAGACCCCAGCAGGGACAGACCCCGGCCAGTGCTCCCAGCACAAGTCTCTTCAGCCGTGAAAAGACAGGAAGATCGCCAGCCTCCTAAAGGTGTCGCGTGGAGCAGACGTGACTCAGTTTGAGGGCTCAGCGCATGCCTGGCACGTCAGGGGTGCTCCATAAGTATGAGCTGCGATTGCTGTCAAATAAGCAGCATCTCAACTGAAAATACGAGTGTGTGTTCCCCTTAGCGCCTCCCGCCATAGAGGAGTAGATCCCAGGGAGGAAGAGGCTCGACCCACGCGGGGCTCTCGGTGGGGAGGTGCCACCGACTGAGATAGTCTTGCGGTCCCTGCCTAGACCTGCATGACTTTTCACAGTGAAACAAAACGGTCCTTGATGGGTTCGTTTGTACAAAACAGGCCACACTGTGAGACTTGTTGCTACTTTTGGTGATCCTGTGTAGTGTTTTTGCATTTCTTGTGATCGTTGTTCCTTAATTCCTAACCAAGGACGTGTTTATACCTCAAGATGGCAAAAAGGTGACGTGGTACTGCTGTGGGCCGACCGTCTACGACGCATCTCACATGGGGCATGCCAGGTAGGGCCCAGCCGGCTCGCCATGATCTACCACAGCACCCGAGCTTCGAAGGGAAGATTGACCCTGGACTTTCCTTATTTTTAAGATGAAAATTTTAATTCCATAAGTAATCCATATTCACTGCAGAAAGAGTAAAGATCACCAAAAAGAATTGTGATCTTTGTGAATATCTTGGACTCTACCCAGACACTTTTCTGTGTACCTTAAAGTTTTTCCTCATCCTTCAAGCTTTGGGGGCGTCCCCACGTGCTGAGTGTCTGTGACACTCAGACCGGAGGCAGAGTCAGCTGTGAGCCCTCACTGGAGGGTCATGGAGGTCACTTGTGGAGAGTAGCCGGCTGTGGGGTTGATGCCACAGAATCCTGTTCCTTGTACGTGTTGTAGGTGCAGTGCCAAGATTCTGCACAGTTGACCCTTGAATAACACAGGGGTTGGGACACCAGCCCCCATGCAGCTGAAAATCTGTGGATAATTTTTGACTTTCCCCCAAAAAACTTGACTCCTAATAGCCTAGTGCTGACTTACTGATGTCATAAACGGTCGATGAACACGTTTCTGTGTTATGTGCCGTATTACAATAAAGTAAACTAGAGAAAAGATAATGGTATTAAGAGAATCATAAGGAAGAGGGAATATATTTACTATTCATTAAGTGAAAGTGGATCATCATAAAGGTCTTCATCCTTGCCATTTTCTCGTGGAATAGGCAGAGGAGGAAGAGGAGAGGGGTGGGTCTTGCTGTCAGCAGTGGCAGAGGCAGAAGAAAATCCACACATAAGTGGACCTGCACGGTTCAGACCCGTGTTGTTCAGGGGTCTGCTGTACACATTGTACAGTTCAGAAACGTTTGTTTTTTCATTGCTTTAGGTCCTATATCTCTTTTGATATCTTGAGAAGAGTGTTGAAGGATTACTTCAAATTTGATGTCTTTTATTGCATGAACATCACAGATATTGATGATAAGGTAAAGAGGTTTTCAAGATTGGGTTTTAAATACATTGGATGATATGAAGAAAGACAGGACTTTCTGATAAGTAAATGAAATAATGTAGGCTTGAGCTAGCTCAGGTCTTGACCTAATAAACATTATTTGAATCCCCTCCATGAATTGATGCTACAATTCATGCTACTGATGTAATCATATGTCCAGACGCTTACATGTCGTTGGAAACCTGCGTGTTTAGGGGTCGAGTTGGCTAAGTGTCAGGGACCCACAGTGCTGTGTGGCAGGGAGAGCGGCTGTAACACACACTTCTGTGTAGCTCTGTGTGGGACGCTGGGGGCCTCGGGCTTGTTTCCTGAAGCCCTGAAAAGAGCACATCGGACGCTGGGCGCCGTGTGGCAGGCAGGAGGTGGAGGGTAGTATTCGTGTTCGATGGTGCTGTGCACGGCTGTCCCCACGCCATCCTCACCCTCCCTGAGTGCTTGCCAAGTGTGAGAGCGGCCTGTGGCACACAGGTGAAGGTGGGCTCCGAGTACGACCCCGGCGTCTGCCTCTCTCCGCAGATCATCAGGAGAGCCCGGCAAAACCACTTGTTCGAGCAGTACCGGGAGAAGAAGCCCCCGGCTGCACAGCTGCTGGAGGACGTGCACGCCGCCCTCAAGGTGGGCCCCCCGCCCTCTGCTCTGGTCCAGGCCCTCGGGTCCCTCGTTGGTCACGGTCCCCAGGGTAGTGTCAATCTCAGCTTACATTTCGTGACTGGTACTTGAGCCAGTTCCATTAGGGGCACTGATGGCCCCTTGGCCTGTGACAAAGTCACCGGGAAAGACACGCTGGGATGGAGTGGGAAGTAGGTGATGTCCCTGCCACTTAAGGGAAAACATCTGAACTTATCACGATGCCACAATTACACTTACTGGTAAAAATGCTTACTAATATTGCTCTCTAATCTTTGACATCAAGGTCATAACCAAATCAAAAACTTCTGACTAAGATGCAGAAGCTATGTGAAACTTCTGAAATTGGTAATACTGTATATTTTCAGAATTATTTGAAAAAAAATCAGCTCTCTCCAATTTAACATTTTCATTCTGAGTAAGCATTATTATAAATGTATAGTTATTTGCATCACGTAACAAGATTAGAATAAATTGTTTTGGCTGGTGGTTCCTGTCTGTAATCCCAGCACTTTAGGAGGCTGCAGTGGGAGGATCGCCTGAGCCCAGGAGTCTGAGGTTGCAGTGAGCTGTGCTGATGCCACGGCACTCCAGCCTAGGCAACAGAGTGAGACTCTATCTCAAAAAAAAAAGAAAACATTGGAGCTTATCAGTCTTTTAGGCCAATGAGGCTCAAGTGCTGTCGTGATGGAGGTGCTGCCGGCACATCTCAGAGCTCCCTGGGTGACCGCTTTATTTTATCCCCTGGAAGTATAACCCTGGAGGAGTGTACTCACACTCAATTTGCATCAGAGAAACTGAGGCACAGAGAGGTTTAGCGCCCTACCTGAAGTCACATGTGAGGAGGGGCAGCGCCAGGAGTGCCTGGGCCAGGACCTTCACAGTCTCCTGGTTGCCACCCCGCTGCTTGGGGCGCAAACCTATTTGTTGCCACGGGGCACTGGGAAAAACTAGTCTTTCCTCCCTCGAATCACCTTTGTGAGCGCTGGGTTTTGCTGAGCGGTATCTAATAAGTTTAACATCTCCTTGTGGTTGTAGCCATTTTCAGTAAAATTAAATGAGACCACAGATCCCAACAAAAAGCAGATGCTGGAGCGGATTCAGCGCGCAGTGAAGCTTGCCGCGGAACCGCTGGAGAAAGCCGTGCAGTCCCGAGTCCCGGGAGAGGAGGTCGACAGCCGTGTGGAGGTGAGATCTGAACGCACCCTGGCAGTGAAGTGGCTGCCGCGCACGGCATCGCCCTTCATCTCCCTGGGCCCAGCTGGTGGCTCTGCGGTGACGACGGTGGCCCAGTCTGTGGTGGCTGAGTCGGTGCCCCTCCCTTTCTGCACCCACTTGCCCCGTTGCCCGGGGGCCTGCACCCGTGCCACTGGAGTGAGACTTGGGTCCGCTGGAGATCTGCCCCATGCCCCTCCCGTCACCTCCGCCACAGAAGCAGGAGGTGCGTGGGGACCGTGGGGGAGCAGCCTTCGGTGGGAGTTATTCCCAGATTACGCACTGGGGCTCCTCGGCATTTCTTAGTGGCAGCAACTGGAGAAAGAGGAGCAGGAATTAGGGGTAAAGTGCGTGTTGGGGCCGTCACCTAGGCCGAGTCCCTGTGGCTGCCGCCCTGGGCACCGTGGAGGTGGCCCTTCTCCTGTGCGCTGGCGCCCTCTGCCGGTCACCCTTTCAAAATCTCATGGAGGTGAGAAGGGGCACGGGGTGGGGGGGGGGGAACACCCCGCTAGGGCTGCAGGGATCCTTACCCCTGCCCTGTGGCCCCTGCCTCAACGATCAGCAGCCTGAATTCTGTGTCTGCCCTTCATGTGGGTGTTTCTTTGTAGTTTTTCCTCTCTGTGCCCCACACACCCTACTGCTTGGCGGTGCTCGTTTCGAGTTTTGAGGATGCGTTGCGTGCGCGCGTGTACGCACGGTCTCGGGTGTGCTTGGGCCGTGCTTCTGGGGACCACGTGTGGTAGCTGTCGCTCCCCCAAGCATGGCTGGTGAGCCATCTGTCTGTTCTCCCGGCCCGAAATTAGGTTTCCTTGTGACCAACTATGTTGTCATAATTTTTTTCGTCAGTCTTTCCACATTTTTTTTTTTTTTTTGAGACAGAGTCTCACTGTGTTGCCCTGGCTAGAGTGCCATGGCGTCAGCCTAGCTCACAGCAACCTCACACTCCTGGGCTCAAGCAATCCTTCTGCCTCAGCCTCCCGAGTAGCTGGGACTACAGGCGTGCGCCACCATACCCGGCTAAGTTTTCCTATAGATTTTTAGCTGGCCAATTAATTTCTTTCTATTATTAGTAGAGACGGGTCTCGCTGTTGCTCAGGGTGGCCTTGAACTCCTGACCTTGAGCAATCCGCCCGCCTCGGCCTCCCAGAGTGCTGGAATTACAGGTGTGAGCCACCGCGCCCGGCCCCACATTTTAAAAATTGTGTCAAATTACACGTAAAGTTCACCTTCTTAACCATTTTTAAGTGCACAGTTCAGTGGCATTAAGCGCATTCACACTTACTGGTCGTACAGCCATCACCATTTATTTCTAGAACTTTCTCATCTACCCAGATGGAAGCTCTGTCCCCATTAAACGCCAGCTCCCCAGCCCCCGCGCCCCCGCCTACTTTCTGTCTCTGAATCTGACTACTCTTGGGAAGCCGTGCATGTGGCATCTGCAGTGTTTGTCCCTTTTGTATCTGGCTTATTTCACTCAGCGCAACGTCTTCAAGATTCACCCACGTTACACCAGGTGTCGGGATTTCCTTCCTTTCGTGGTCGAATAATGTTCCACTGTGTGTGTCTAGACCGCGTTGTCCATTCACCTGTCGATGAACACATGGGTGGCTCCCACCTCTCAGCTGTTGTGAGTGGTGCTGCTGTGAGCGCGGATGCACAAGTATCTATTTAAGTCCCTGCTCTCACTTCTTTGGGGACGGACCCAGAGGTGGGATTGCTGGGTCCTATGATAGGTATGTTTTTAACACTCTGAGCAGCTGCTCTGCTGTGGCCACAGTAGCTGCCCTGTTGTACATTCCCACCAGCAGGGCACGCGGCTTCCTTTTGCCTCACGTCCTTGCCGACACGCGCTCTCTCTGTCTGTTTGGCAGTAGCCATTCCAGTGGGGTGAGGTGGTGCCTGCCTGTGGTTCTGGTTTGCATTTCCCTGAGGACTGCTGGTGTGGAGGGCTCTCTCGGCTGTGAGTCACTCTGTGTTGTCTGGGGGTCCGTTTGCCAGACCTTCTTTAGGCTGCACGCCTAGGAGTGGAGTTGCAGGGCTGTGAGGGATACATCTGGCTGTGCTGGGGCTCCCGATACCACCTGCACATGCCGGGATCCTCTGAAGGACTCACGGGACTGGTGGACTCGGCATAGAGCGGTCCTTTTGTCTCAGATTTACCACGGCTGCACAGCAGGGACAGGCAGGGGAGGAGGCTCAGGCAGGGTCTGTGGGGGTCTGGGAGCAGCTTCCAAAGCTCCCCCGTGCATGGGACGCAGCATTTGCTCCCCCCACCAGGAAAAAGCACAGCCACACATGTGAGATATTTCTTCCTGGGAAGTCCATGAGAGACTAAGCGCCCAGGGTTCAGTGGGCACCGTCGCTGGGGTTCTGTCTGCATGAACCACAGTGTTCGCTCAGCGGCCCACGCAGCTGCTGTGGCGGGGCAGGTGTCCCAGCCTCTCAGTGTAGGGGCGTTCAGCCTGACGCCCGCCCAGAGCGACCCTGCATGTAGGCCTTGCCTACGTGGAGCTGTGGCCGGCTGTGCTCGCTCTCATCTGCATGGCGACCACGTCAGAAATGTCTGTGCAAATTTCTCCTTCCACGACCACATGCTGGTGTGCCGTTTGTCAGCACGTACAGCCTGACTCGTATTGTCCGCTGCTTCCTTTTCACCCATCACGTGGGTGTGAGGTGGTGATCGCTGTGGTTTGAACTTGCCTCTCTCCGACCTCTCCTGAGCCTGCACGTCTTGTCTCGGGCTCGCTTCCCGCTGTGACTCTGTGCACCCGTCTTCCACCCCCCTCCCGTCGGGCGAGTGGCCTTTCTCTTACTGCAATGTACGCGTTCTTCTGTCTCCCAGATACCAGTTGCTGTGGTTTGAAGTTTGTCCCCTCTGAAACTCGTGTTGAAACTTAATCCCAAACATGACAGTTCTGAGAAGAGGGGCCTTTAGGAGGCAGAGCCCTGGCGAATGGGTCAGTCCATCAGGGGTAATAGGTTCTCGTGAGAGCGGGTGTGCGACGGAAGCCAGTTGGGCTCTCGGCGAGCACCCTGCCCCGTGATGCCCACGCCGCCTCGAGACGGCAGAGTCCCCGCCAGCAAGAAGGCCCTCCCTGTACTTGTACTTCGCAGACTGTAAGAAATAAATTCCTTTTCTTTGTAAGTCACCCAGCCTCAGGTATTCTCCTGTAGCAGCACAAAACGGACTGACACACCACCCCCTCTCCGGCACACATTGGGTCTCCGTGCGTGTCCCGGTTCTCTTCTGTGGCCGCACTGTCCACCTGTCTGTCACAGGTGTCGGGTGGGCAAAGATGCTGCATCTCGGTTTTGTTCTTCAGGTGTGGTTTGAGGCCCCAGCTCGTCGAGTTCCAGGCAAGACACTGTTGGAATTTTAAATACTGTATCTGGAACCTTGTCAGAGACCCAGCTGGGCCGTGCAGGTCCTCTCTGGTCCGTCCGTGTCACCGGTTCTTGTCCGTTCCTGGTTCCTGCTGCCTTTTCTCCAGCTGTAGTTGGCTCTTTCTCGCTTCCTGGCAGTTTAGCTCATTTTCTGGTTTAAGGATTTAAGGCCGTAGTATACAACCCTCCACAAAAGCTAAATTTGACTGGCTTTAAAAAAATTTCTTTTTTTTAATTTAGAAAAAAAGAATTTATGGCCATAAATTTTCCTTTGAGTGCCATCTTTGCTACAAATTTCAATGCCATTCACTTGTGAACAATTTTTAATATCTGTTTTCATTTTTTTAACCCAGGAATGGTCTACAAATATGTTTTAAATTTCCAAATAGATGGGATTTTTCAGACTAACTTATTGTTATTGACTTATGACTTGATTACCCAATCAGTGGTCAAAGAGCTGTGGCCTACTGTGTGCACTGGTCTCTGGGTGTTCTCTCTTGAGAAGATTTTCTGTATTCTGCCGTCATTTGGTGTAGAATCCTATGCGCTATTTAATTAGTCATGCTTGTTAACGTGCTTTTAATACTTTGTATTCTTTTTGCTGGTTTAACCTATTCACAGTTTGTTAAACACAAACAGAACTCCCCCTCTGATGGTGAATCTGTCCATTTCCACCTGTTTTGTCACTTTTATTAAAAGACCGTACATTTTGTAGAACAGATTCTGGTTCACATGGAAATGTGATATGAACCCCCTGCCACCCGTGGGGGTGTAGCCCCCCGCCGTCTACACCTCCTCCTCAGTGAGCCTGCCCTGACGCGTCAGCGTCACTCAGAGTCCGAGTGTGCACGGGCTCCCTCTCAGTGCTGTACGTCTGTGGGTGTGGACAAGCGCATCCTGTCCTGTAGCCACTGCCACCGCAGTTAACTTTTTTTTTTTATTTGACTATTTTTAGTGGTTGCCCTGGAGTTTACAGCCAATCCGAGTCCACTTTCAAATGACATTACGCTACTTCACCGGTAGTGTGAGTACCTATAACGACAAAATAACCTCTTTCCTCCCCCTTGTCCCTCGTATCATGCTGTCACTCGTCTCACTTTTACACGAGCGTATATACATAAGCATATGCGGCAAGCACATTATTGCTGTTACTGTGTTGAACAGCTTATCTGTTAGATCAATTAAGAATTAAAAAATGAACGCTTTTGTGTTTAATTTTACCTTCACTATTCCTTCTCCAGCGCTCTTCCTGTCTTCATGTAGATCCGAGTTTCTGACCTTCATCATTTTCCTTCTAGGAAAATTCTTTTAACCTTTCTTGCAAGGCAGGTCTACTGGCAACAGGTTCCCTCAGTTTTGTTTTTCTGAGGAGGTCTTTATTTCTCCTTCATTTTTGAAGGATAATTTCAGAAGGTACAGAATTCTAGGCTGGTGGGTATTTTCTCTCAATACTTTAAATATTTTACTCTACTTTCTTCTTGCTTATGTGGTTTCTGCAGTGAAGTAGAGTATAATTCCTTTTTCTTTTTATTGAGAATGGGGGTCTCACTATGTTACCCAGGCCGATTTTAACTCCTGGGCTTGAGCGACGCCACCCCTCAGCCTGCTGAGTAGCTGGAATTACAGGTGCGCCCCATCAGACGTAATTCTTGTCTTTTCTCTGGGTAAGCTCTTCTGGCTTCTTTGAGGATGTTTTTCTTTATCTTTGAGTTTCTGCAGTTTGCCAGTGATATGCCTAGGTGGGTTTTGGCATTTGTCCTGCTTGGTGCGAGCTTCCTGGAACTGTGGTTTGGTCTCTGACATTAACGTGGGGAAATTCTTAGTCGTGATTGTTTCAGATGTTTCTTCTGTTCCTTTCTCTCTTTCTTCTCTTTCTGGGTTTCCCATCCCACGTTGTTATACCATTTGTGGTTGTCTCATGGTTCTTAAATGTTCTCTTTTTTCAGGCTTTGTTCTCTTTAGTCTTCAGTTTGGGCGGTTTCTGTTGAGATGCCCCCAGCTCAGAGGCTCCTTCCTCAGCCCAGGCAGTTCCTCACGAGCTCAGCCGAGGCTGCTTTGTCTCTTACCCATTCTTCATCTCTAATGTTCCCTTTTGGTTCTTTCTTAGGAATTCCATCTCTCTGCTTCCGTTGCCCGTCTGTTCCTGGGTGTTGTCTGCTTTGTCCACCGCAGCCCTTAGCATACTAATCATAGTTTTAAATTCCGGAGCTGATCATCTCAGCACACCTGCCTTGTCTGGTTCCAATGCTTGTTCTGTGTCTTCAGACCGTGTTTTTTGCCTTTTCATGTGTCTTGTGATTTTTTTTCTTTTATTTTTCTCCTTAGATGCAGGGAGACAGACTGGATTGTGATGTTTTTCTCGATAGCTGGACATGATGTATGCATCAGAGAGAGAGCCTGCCGTAAACAGCTCGGCAATGTGGGGGCCACATGCAGGGCGGGGGCGTGCTGTAGTCCCACAGTTAGGTCTCAGTCTCCTAGTGAGCCTGTGACGGGGGCTGTGAACTTCACAGGTGTTCTTCAGCCCCCCCCTCCATTTACCTGGAGCAGGAGGCCTGGAGCTGGCTGGAGTTGGAGATTTCCTCTCCCAGGTGTAAGGCCAGACCCCGTTAGGTTTGGGTGTTTCCCTTCCTTGGGGAGATTCCGCTTTGATAAAACCGGGGCTCTGGTTAAGTGGCTGTCCTGAGGGCACTTTATTAGGAAGAACAGAGCACTCCCGTGGTTCCTTTTCCCTTCTTAATGTGGAAGTACCAGGAGATTTCTCTCAGACGTTCACTGTGAGGACCTGGTCGAGTTCTGGAGGGAAAACCCACACATGTGGGGACCCCGCTGTGACTGGTCACCCTGGAGTTTTTAACTCTCAGACTTGCCTGCACTGAGCCTACAGCAGTTTGTTGGTTACAGTCCTGCTTTTCCTACCCCACAACTGGTTCCCACAGAGGCTCCAGCTTGGGAGTCTCTGCCCTGGTGACTGGGACTCTGGTCTCCTGATGGTCTCCTGTTTGGGAACAGCAGTTTTCCCTGTGACTTCACTTCTGTTATGGGTCTAAGAAGAGTTTTGGGTTTTTAGTTTTTTTCAGCTCTTTACCTGTTGTTAGGGCAGAGTAGTAACTTACAGACTCCTTGCACGTGAGGAACTGGAAACCGGAAGTCTTTAGCACTTTATTATTTGCACATTTTTTTTTTTTGAGACAGAGTCTCACTCTGTTGCCCAGGCTAGAGTGAGTGCAGTGGCGTCAGCCTAGCTCACAGCAACCTCAAACTCCTGGGCTCAAGCGATCCTTCTGCCTCAGCCTCCCATGTAGCTGGGACTACAGGCATGTGCCACCATGCCCGGCTAATATTTTCTATATATTCTTAGTTGGCCAATTAATTTCTTTCTATTTATAGTAGAGATGAGGTCTCGCTCTTGCTCAGGCTGGTTTCGATCTCCTGATCTTGAGCGATCCACCTGCTTCGGCCTCCCAGAGTGCTAGGATTACTGGCATGAGCCGCCACCGCGCTCGGCCCTATTTGCACATTTTGATGGGTAGTCTGTGTGCTTGACCAGCAACTCTGAGTGTTCTTATCTTCAGGCAAGTTATAGAAACACTGTTCTAGTAGTGTTCATGGGAATCAGCTTTTGTATATATCGAACTGTATGTATTTCACTGTGTTGTTAAAGTTGGTTTTGCCAGATGTGCAGTTAAGGTCTCTGGCTCTTTTCTCTGAGTACTTTGGAGATTTTTCTGCTGTCTTCTGGCTTCTGTTGTTGACTCTTTTTGAGAATGGTTGGTTGCCCTTAGAATCGCCTTTCTTTTGTGGGTAAATGTATCTTTTCTGTCTGGCTTCTTATAAAACTCTCTTTTTGGTTTTCTGCAATTTCAGTAAGACATCATAAGAGATTTCTTTTCTTGAGACAGGTCTCGCTCTGTTGCTCAACTAGAGTGCAGTGGTGTCATCATAGTTCACTGCAGCCTTGAACTCCTGGGTCCAAGTGATCCTCCTGCCTCAGCCTCCCAAAGTACTGGGATTACAGGTGTGAGCCACCATGCCCAGCCTATGATATTTACTTTTACTTGTCCTGTTGGGTATTTTTTGTGCTTCCCAAGTCTGTAGGTTGTTGTATCGGTTCTGAGAAATTCTCAGATGTGTCTTCAGGTATCACCTCTCTTCTACTCCCTCTTTCCTCTCCTCTGGGATTCCAATTAGAAGTGAATCACATCTTTTTGTCCCATACTTTGTGTTTAGTAAGCTGTCTTTCATATTTCCTTTCTTATTTCTATTTCACTTTGGATGACTTTTTCAATTCTGTCTTCCCATTCACTAATTGTCTCTTCAGCTAGCTTACCTATCCTATTGAGTGTTTTTATGTGATCAGTGGATATGTTTCATCTCTAAAAGTTCCATTCCTTTGTATTTTGAAATCTGCCTTGGCCATTTTGATAGTATTTTATTGACTGCTATTGCTTATCCTCTTGTGATTCTGTATTCATTTCCTTAAATATTTAATACTTATTGTTTTTTATTGTATACCTGATAACTATGGTATCTGAAGCCCTTGCAAGTGCCAATCTGTTGTTTGTCATCTCCACTGACACCTGTTCATGGTTGCTCATGGTTGCGTTTGGTGACCTTGATTAGGATCTCATTCTTTCTGGGTCGTGATCTGTGGTGATCCTCAGAGCCAGAATGCAGATGCTCCCCTGAGAGCCAGGGGCACCGCAGCCCCCTCGGAAGTTTCTGTCCCTGCACTTGTGGCAGTCCTTATGTTTGTGTTCTGGGCAGCAGACCTGGCAGCCTTTGCCCACCTGGGCGCCTGCCCTGCCTTGATGCTTGTCTGCCCCCTCTGTGCCCTACTGTGACGGGGAGGGCACGAGCATCCTTGCAGATTTGCCTTGCCACTTAGCAAGCCCAGCAACCCAAGTCTGTGTTATCCGGGAGCTGTTGGCGGGAGTGCCTGGAGAGCTTGGCCCACGCGGGGCCCCGTGCCCTTCTCTGTCAGTGTTGTGGGTACTCTGTCCACCTGGCGTGTCCTTGCCCTCTGCCAGGTGGTTTTTCTGCACTTACTCTCTCCAGCCTCTGTTCTTTGCTGCTTGGTTGGTGCAACAGTCCTGTCCCTGTTCCAAGTCTCCATGCTGAGAAGACTAGATTCCTCCAAGGCAGGTCGAGGATGGACGTTTCTGCCTTCTGACATGAGTGCAGTGTGGACGTATCCCGTACCAACAGTGTGTGTGGTCACGGGGCACTGGTCACACAAATGCCATGTTGTGGTGGACTGGTGGCTTTTCCTCCTGTTCTGTGGTGCGTGAAGTGGAACGGGTGTCTTCAGTCAGTGCCATCTGGGAGATGGCACCTTCGAGACCTCCAGGCCCAGGGCCCTGCTAGTCTCTCCTGACCTTTGGCTGTCTCCATCCTGAATCTTTTCTGAGTGCACCAAGTGTCAGTGCTGTAGGTGACACACTGTGTGCCTGTCTGCCCCGCCTCTGTCCATGACCCCACCTTGCAGGAGCCCAGGTTGCACGTCCTCCCCAAGCCCACCCTGGCCCCGACTCAGCGTGCCTCCAAACCCACAGCCCCTCTCGAGTCTGCTCTGCCGTGTTCACGTGAGAACCTCCCACTTGTGCAGTGTCACACTTGAGCATCGCTGTCTCCCAGAAGACAGCGACTCTTCAGGGACCGGGCTGTGCGTGGCTTGTCCTTGGACTCAGGGCACTGATTGGCTCACATGACTGTGCAAGGTATGCATGTGCGAAACGTGCAGCCTGTGTGTGGGTGTGTGTTTCTGTCTTCAGGTGTTGCTGGAAGAGGCCAGGGATCTGCTCTCTGACTGGCTGGATTCCACGCTCGGCAGCGGGGTGACTGACAATTCCATTTTCTCCAAACTGCCCAAGTTCTGGGAAGGAGAGTTCCACAGAGACATGGCGGCTCTGAACGTAAGTGTCGCCGCTGTCAGGCCAGGGCCCCGATCTGTAAATTCCTGTTTTGGTAAAGCCGAGAGGCCTTGTGTGATTCTCACCGTCTTCACTTGGCAGCTTAATTAAGTGCCACGTCACCAGTGAACGTGAGCCGAGGGGTGTAAGGTGCTTCTTGGGTTTGCTTTTTGTTTTTTCCCTTTTTTGTGCATTCTTCGTATGATGTTAAGGGCTTCTTGTTTTACACATTGGTGACATTGTTTTCATGGAGCATGGTTGTCGGAGGCTGTAGTTTTCAGAAGGGACTTTCTCTCGTCACGGACAGGTTCTCCCTCCAGATGTCCTAACCCGGGTTAGTGAGTACGTGCCAGAAATCGTGAACTTCGTGCAGAAGATTGTGGACAACGGTTACGGGTGAGCATGAGGGCCCTCCCTGGGGCTGTGTTCTGGAGCTGCCGGCCTGACTAGCAGCCCCTCCGTGCCCGCCCTCGTGGCACAGTGCTTTGTTCTGGCCACTTAGTCCCAGTTCTGCTGCTGTAATTGGAAGTGTTTTATAGTAAAAGCCCTTTGGGGTTTTTATTTCACATTAGCTACTGTCATAGCAGGCATCTAACTACGAGCTACAGATGCCACCTCTTTGTTCGAGGCAGGGAGCAAGAGGGGGAGCGGGTGTCAGCTGCGCTCACGCCCATCTCTGAAGCCCCTTGCGGGCTTCCTTCTGCAGCTCCAGGCCCAGCCCAGGACCTGGGTCCCCGCAAGTGGGGGCTGAGAGTGGGGGTCTGGCTAGCCAGCCCCTTTAGGCGGGCCTGGCAGCCTGCCCTGGGGCTGTGGGGAGGGGACCCAGCCTGAAGTCTGCCAGGAGGCAGTTAGACCCCTGGTCACAGGGGTCCAAGCTGGGTGGCGGTGAGCACGAGCGCTGCCGGGTCTTTGGACACGTAAGCACCATGGCACGGACGCTGAGAGGGCTTGTCCTGGGCCTGTGCCCAGGGGATTTCATCAGCATCTCGGCGGCTTTTTGAGATTTTAGCGGCTTTTTGTTGTGATCCCATCACGCGCTGCCCTGCCGTGCTGAGCCATTCCAGTGCGGTCTGACCTCGGAAACACTCTCCCAGTCTCTGAAGCAGCATTTTCAGAAATAGCCAACAAATGGAAGGGCAGGCGGGAGCCGAGTGTCTGCGGTGCCCGGCACCTGCTCCAGGAGAGCCGCTCCGTGTGGCGGGGGTGGAGCCCTGCACCCAGCCTCGGGTTACCACCCCGCACCTGGCAGGAGCCTCACACGTGGACAGAGGAGTGAGAGGCTCCACGCACCGTGCCTGGCACAGCCCAGACTCTTGGACGGCAATAGTGCTGCCCCCTCCCCCACTGATCACAAGGCCCTGTGGGGCAGCACGAGACTGTGTGCCCAGCTCAGGGGCGCGTACGAGCCCGAGCTCAGAGAAGGCAGGTCATTCTGGGCTGGCATGGTCTGGAGGGCTTTCCGGAGGCCGAGAGCCTTGGCTGGGCCCAGCAGACGGGGAGGGTGTGGACAAGGAGAGGCAAGGGTGTACCGATCGAGGACTGCACCACCCTGGCAGGGCGAGGGGATACCAGGGCAGTGAGGGCTGCCTCTGTTGTGGGACACACCCTGACAGTGATCTGCTCAGGCCACATGGCTGGTGAGGTTTTGAGTTCCCATTGCGGAGAGGGGAGAGGAGCAGAGATTTGAGCAGGCCACAGATTTCACAATTTTGTAACCCTTCTCGATGTTCCAGCTGTTGTCCTGGGAGGTGTCTTTGGATCTGTCCAACCCAATTGTGCCCAATTCCTTTTTTGTTTTCCAGCTATGCTTCCAATGGCTCTGTCTACTTTGATACCGCGAAGTTTGCCTCTAGTGAGAAACACTCCTATGGGAAGCTGGTGCCCGAAGCTGTTGGGGATCAGAAAGCTCTTCAGGAGGGGGAAGGTAAGAGAAGCAAGGAACGAATAAAGGAATGGGAGGGAGAGGCCCGGGACTCTCCTGCTTGTGCACAGTCCAGACCGTGTCCGTCCCCGTGGTCACAGTGGGGTGTGCCGAGCCCCCGCTCAGATGCATGGAATGGTGTGTTTTCACCTAAAGGAATTTTAGGAGTTTGCTACAAAAGACCATGGAATATATTTTTTAAAATTGATACATAATGTACATATTTATGGGGTACATGTGATGTTTTAGTACATGTATATGATGTATGGTGAGCAAATCAGGGTAATTAGGATGTCCATCACCTCAAACATTTATCATTTCTTTGTGTTGGGAACATTCCAGATCTTCTCTTCTGGCTATTTTGAAATATACAATGAATTATTGATAATTAGCCAGGTGCAGTGGCTCATTCCTCTAATCCCTGCACTTTGGGAGGCCGAGGAAGGAGGATCTCTTGAGCCCAGAAGTTAGAGACCAGCCTGAGCAACATAGCGAGGCCTCATTTCTACAAAAAAGTTTTTTTAAAAATTAGCCAGGTGCAATGGTGTGTGTCTGTAGTCTCAGCTACTTGGGAGGCTGACACAGGAGGATCACTTGACTCTAGGAATTTGAGGGTGCAGTTAGCTATGATTGTGCCACTGCACTCCAGCCTGAGTGACAAAGTGAGACCCTGTCTCTAAAAATATTAATAAATAAGTAAATAAATTATGGATAACTATAGTCATCCCACTCTGCTATTGAACACAAGGACTTATATCCCTGCTATCTAACTGTATGTTTATACCCAGAAACCAGCGTTTTTTCACTCCCCAAACTGCCCCTCCACCTCTGGTAACCACTATTCCAGCCTCTACCTCCTTGGTATTCACTTGTTTAGCTCCTGCATGTGAGTGAGAACATGTGATATTTGTCTTTCTGTGCCTGGCTTATTTCACTTCACATAATGACCTCCAGTTCCATCCATGTTGCTGCAGATGACAGAATTTCATTCTTTTTTATGGTGAGTTATTTTTTAAGGAAAAAAAAGTAAGTAAACAGTGCTGTCTTGAGAAGCGTGGTGGCCCCAGGGCCCTGATTCTCTGGCTGGTGTTTCCTGACTGAGTGTGCAAGGTTTAGGGCAGATCGGGGGAGACTGGGACAAAAGCCAGGGGACGCACGTGTCCTGACGGCCCTGTACCCATCTGGGTCCACATACTGAAAACACAGGCATCAGGCATTTTCTAGACCGGGCAGAATATATCTGAAACAGTTCCATGCTGTTCTCTCCATGCTTATTCCATAGCGAATCTGGGGACATGCCCACAGGAGCCAGGAGTTGGCAGGTTCCCACAGAGCGGGGCCGGCTCTCTCGTGCCGGGGCACTTTCTGTGTCATCACCCCCAGCCTACCCCAGTATTTCTAGAAGGCGATTTGGCCATAAATATAGTATGTTCATACTTTTTGATCAAGTACTCTGTTCTAAAGAAATATTGGAACCTGAAAGCAAAGCAACACAACACAGACTGAGGAAAGATCCGCTAAGCCAGACAAACACCGTCGTATCAGCCCCGGTGGTGTTCAGGCTGCGGCATTCGGGGGAGCGGTGGGGCGAGTTCCTGCTGATAAAGCACCTCGACCCCAAGGGACCTGGTCATGTGCTGGGCTGGCCGGAAGCCCTGGGCCTCCACATCCCTAAGGCAGGAGAGCCTCGCCGTGTCATGAGAGGAGATGGCACATGCTTCTCGGGCAAGAGTTAGGATGCGAAAGATTTGAAATACAGTGAATAGGCTTGACCTAAGAGCTGGGAACTTTGCCCTCGGAAATTAAAGAACATCCATTTTTAAATTTATTTTTATGTTTATAAATACATAAATTACAAAATAAGACCCAGTCTTATTTTGGTAGAGACTGGGTCTTATTGTGTTGCTCAGGCTGGTCTTGAACTCCTGGCCTCAAGCGATCCTCCCACCTCTGCCTCCCAGAGTGCTGGGATCCCAGGCGTGAGCCGCCATACACCGTCTCATGCATTCTTTGAAACACACAAAACCACACAATAGGTTGCGAAAGAAGGTCTCCACAAATCCCAGAGACTGCTGCTGTGGAGCCCCGTTCTCCGACCGCCGTGCGGTTGTGTTAGGGTCAACGCTGAAGGGACCCATGTGCAGTTAAAGTCACGCTCCTGGGTGACTCGTGGGAAGGAAAACCACAGCGGGATGCAAACAGCTTTAAGCTGAGCAGCAACAGGAATGCCTCATTCTGAGACTTGGGGAATGCCCCACGGTGCCAAGTAAAGGAAAGTTGTGTTTGTAAATGCAGTCATTGAGAAACAGAGATTGGAGATGCATGCACTGAATGGTCCACAGCCTGCAGGAGGAGCGGCAGCGAGCAGCGGCACAGGGGAGGAGGAGAGGAGGTCGCAGAGCCAAAGCTGGCCCCTCACGGAAGTCAGTAACATGGAAAGACACTTAGCAAGCCTGACCAGTGAAAGTAGAAGATTCAAAAATATATTGGGACGAAAACTGAGCGTAACTATAGACGCAGTCGAGAGTTTTAGGAAGTCCTTGGAGGAAACCGTGAGCCACTCGCAGTACATTTGACGCTAGGACAAAGCAGAACATGGCGGGGCGGCAAGAGCCTCGTAGCTTTGTGATAGGTCGTGCTATCTGGCCCCGTCTGGGCTGTTCTTTTTCTTAAATGTCATTTATTCTTGGACTTATTTCTTCCAGCCTGACTTTAGAATTGGTTTAAGCTCCAGGAACAGCAGGGGTAGAATCCAGCAGCACTTAGGAGGGAGAAAAGGGGCATGCCCTCCCCTGGAGGACACCCTCACCCAGCCCGGTCGTCAGACCTGGTCACGGGCCCACACCCCTGCAGGGAGGTCTGGGAGGTAGCTGCATGCCCGCTACCGTGGGCACTCTAACAGCAGAGGAGAAGGGGAGAGGGGACTTGGGGACATTGCATGGTCTCATGTGATGGTCCCCCAAAGCCCCTCCACCAAATCAACGACCCATCAGAGGCAGGTGGGCCACGCAGACCGTTCCAGAAGGCACCAGGTGGACTGAGTAGGGAGCAGGGGAGCTGTGTTGGGTAGATGCGCCTCTAGGGTCAAAGCTAGGGATACTTGCTCTGGCAACAGACAAGACAGGAAACCGGGGATTACGTGATTTATTTCTCTTAAAAAATGTGAAGCTTCTACCTTTCGTATGAAGGAGTTTTTAAAAATCTGAAGCAAATAATGGGCATTACCAAATAATGGCATTTATTGGGGGCAGAGGGTACATGAAAGAGAGAAGTGTTGTCTGTTATAGATTTTTTTTTTTTTTGAGACAGAGTCTCACTCTGTTGCCTGGGCTAGAGTGCTGTGGCATCAGCCTAGCTCACAGCAACCTCAAACTCCTGGGCTCAAGCGATCCTCCTGCCTCAGCCTCCCGAGTAGCTGGGACTATAGGCATGCGCCACCATGCCTGGCTAATTTTTTCTATATATATTTTTAGTTGTCCAATTAATTTCTTTCTATTTTTAGTAGAGACGGGGTCTTGCTCTTGCTTAGGCTGGTTTCGAACTCTTGACCTTGAGTGATTCTCCTGCCTCAGCCTCCCAGAGTGCTAGGATTACAGGCGTGAGCCACCACGCCCGGCCTGTTATAAATTTTTTTAAGTATATTTTAAAAAACGATCAGATATAAGTTTTCCTAAGTGACTATGTTCATAATAATGAAGAATTAAAAATGCAGATGTACATTTTCTGTCATATCAGGGTAGCCAAAAGAAGATGTCGAAGCCGTGTCAAACTGTGCTTTTGAACAGCCGCTGACGCGGGACAGGGAGGAGATAGGGCTGGGCCGGGGTCTGTCCTCTTTGTCAGGTGTGCCTGTCTTGCTCGCAGGAATTTTTTTAAATCTGCAAATTAATATACTAAAATGTTAAACAGTACGTATTCCTAGGTTAAAAGATCATGGCAACTTTTTTCCTGTTCTTTAAATTTTCCAAAGTTTTTCACATTTAGTGGATGTTTTATAATCATAAAGTTGGTGTTTTTTAAATATGTTTAGTAGGACTGTCCCTGTTCCCTGTGTGTGTCAGGGCAGCTGAGGGCTGTTGTCTGATTAGTTACAGATCTGAAACCGGATTTGTTCTCTGAAAAGGTCGCACTGCGTTTGCGTCCCCTGAGGCCACCCGAGTTAGGCCCCTGGAACTGAGTCTGCCGTTGTCCACGAGGGGGCGACGGCGCCCAGGAAAAGGCAGCCCGTCCACCGGGCACCAGGAAGGGACGCAGGGGCCGGGCGAGACCCTCTGGAGCTGAGGGCCCTGGCTCTCTGCCTGCTCCGAACGTGGTGTGATTCTGCCCGCATGAAGTCAGTACTGACTTGAGGCAGCTGAAATTTCCCATGGGTCCCACACATGTCATCTAGGGAAGTCCCCTGCAGGAACGTGTGTTCCTTTCCTGGACACTCAGCAGCTTGTACTCCAGCTGGCCCGGCGTCACCAGCTTGGTGCCTGGAGCTCACTGAGTGTGTGGCTCCCCTCCCTGCGGCGGGACACGCTGCTGTCTGCTGGCCGGGCGGTGCCGGCTCTGCCGAGGAGGTGGTGTGTGTACGGCGAGCCGCGCTCCCCTCACCCGTGGCCTTTCCGGACTGTCGTTTCACGTTCCTCACCCGTTCCCCTCACGAGCGCAGGAGGAACAGCTAGTATCCCTTTGCCGCCGCCACTCCGCCAGGCCCACGTCAAGCGCGCTGCAGCGCATCCTCGTCCTCCCGCCCCTAGGAACCCACAAGCGGACGGTCATGCAGGCTGTTGACTCGCTGAGCTGCCTGCACCAGCCAGTCCCCAGGGCCCCAGTGCGCTGCGCCACCACAGCACCTCCTGGCTGTAGCCCAGAGCACGTCGCTCGTGCCAGGCACTCCGGCCGAGGGCGTGCCGGGCAGTGGGAGATGAGTGTCTTAAGGAGACACCGGCTGCGGCTTCAGGCCCAGCGAGGTCCACTCGGACACTGGTGTGTGAGCCCGTGACTTCGGAGCTTGTAAATGGTGTCTCGGAACCCTGCACACTGGGTCAGCGCCTCAGTCTGGTCGTGCACAGAAACTTGGAGAAGTGCTTGAGCTAAGTTAATAAACAAATTGGCTTGAAGTGAGACGTTTTGGTCTGTGGGCACGGCTGAGTGATCTGCTCTGCCTCCCTTGTGCTTCCAGGTGACCTGAGTGTCACTGCAGACCGCCTGAGTGAGAAGCGCTCGCCCAACGACTTCGCCCTGTGGAAGGCCTCCAAGCCGGGAGAGCCGTCCTGGCCGTGCCCCTGGGGGAAGGTGAGCAAGCGGCCCAGGGAGTCGGGGTTTGGGGTGGCCGGAAGGGCACTGGCACCAGCCACGCCCTCAGTCCCCCATGAGAGGTAACTCTGCACGTGAAGGGCGTTGTCACTGGGGCCAGTTCCCGGTGCTGGGGACCTGGACCTCACAGAGACGCCCTGGGTCCCTTCCCGGAACTGCTGTTTTCTGGTCGGGGAATGGGGGTGCGATCAGATCAGACCGCCTTAGAGGCCCTGGTTCTGACGTTCTGTGACTCTAAGTTGAGTATTCCCAGACGGCCCTCTGATATCCCTGTGACGACAGCCTAATGTTGGGGTGCCCTGGGAAGGGGGTGTGGTCTGCTGCTGCCGAGGGCTGGGGGATTCTGGAAGTTCACAGGCGGCAGCAAAGCCTTGGCCACGTGAGGCTGGTGTTGAACTTGACAGAAGGCAGCTGGCTACCTGGTCTTTTCACATGTGAAATTTCACACCCGTCCAGTAACACTCAGAGGGTTTAGGAGCCATTAACTCGGCGTGTTTGGGGCCTGGACCAGCGGTCGGCTGCTCTATCACTGGGTCTCTGGATCTCTCCAGGGTCGTCCGGGATGGCACATTGAGTGCTCTGCCATGGCGAGCACCCTCCTGGGAGCCTCGATGGATATTCATGGAGGTGGGTTCGACCTCCGGTTTCCCCACCACGACAATGAGCTGGCGCAGTCGGAGGTAGGCAGAGATGGGCGCCTTCTAGAGGGGAGAGCACGGTGTGCTCGCTGCTGTGGTAGGAGAAAATCGGCCCGGGCCCTCAGGAAGGGCTCTTGTCACCAGACTCCACCCCTGCCTCAGGGTTTGTCAGTAGAATCGAACCCTGATCATTCGGTGTGGCTTCCCTGGTTTTGGCAACGGATGGGCCCGCGTTCGAACCAGCTGTGTTATCTGCCGGCTCGTTAACCCACGTCCGTCCCTCCGGGTGCCAGGTGCCCCACCTGGAAAGTGCAGCGTCCACCTGGGGACGGCGCAGAGTAGTGAGCCGGCAGCACAGGCCCCGTGACACGTGGCAGTCGCTGTCTTCCCTCTTTCTGCACAGGCCTACTTTGAAAATGACTGCTGGGTCAGGTACTTCCTCCACACAGGCCACCTGACGATCGCAGGCTGCAAGATGTCCAAGTCGCTAAAGAACTTCATCACCATTAAAGATGCCCTGAAGAGGCATTCAGGTAATTTCGGTTTCTCCCCAGACCCCGCCGCCTTCTCGGAGGTGTGCGATGGCCGCAGCGCATGGGAGGTTAAGGGCGCGGCCGTCCTGTCTCCCCCGTGTCCTCCCCCAGCGCGGCAGCTGCGACTGGCCTTCCTCATGCACTCCTGGAAAGACACGCTGGACTACTCGAGCAACACCATGGAGTCGGCGCTGCAGTACGAGAGGTTCATGAGCGTGAGTCCCAGCCCCTTCCCCGCATCCTTGCTCGCAGGGGTGCGCGACGTTCCGGCTGCTCCTTTGCACCCAACAGGCGTCTCTGAGGCTAAAACGGGAGCGCGTTTTTGTCTCAAAGAAACGTCTTTCGCTTTCTTCTGACCGCTTGTGTGCTGTCGGTTCTTCTGGCTCTTCAGATTTTACCTAACGTAAAATCACTTCGGTGGGACGGTTTATCAGACGTTTCTGGATGAAAAAGTTGCCCACACGCTGTTTTCTGGCTTCAGGAGTTTTTCTTAAACGTGAAGGATGTCCTGCGCGCTCCCGTGGACGTCGCGGGTCAGTTTGAGAAGTGGGAAGATGAGGAGGCAGAGCTCAACCGGAAGTAAGAGGGCCCCTCCCCAGGTCCCTGCTCCTGCCCACGCTCAGTGGCTGCGCGTGTCCCGGACCGCCAAGGAGCAGGTGGTAACATGGTCACACGCCGTGTAGAGCTCCATCAGGCAGGATGCGCCCGCGGGTGGGAGCTGCTCTGGTTGTTGGCCCTCACGGAGTGTTTCCATAGCACACGCTCCTCCTCTCGCGCGCAGCTTTTATGACAGGAAGGCAGCCGTGCATGAAGCCCTCTGCGACAACGTCGACACCCGCACAGTCATGGAGGAGATGCGGGCCCTGGTCAGTCAGTGCAACCTCTACATGGCGGCCCGGAAGGCCGCGAGGAGGACGCCCAACCGGGCCCTGCTGGAGCACATCGCCCTGTACCTCACCCGCATGCTGAAGGTGAGCTGGGCCCAGCCAGGTCCCCGGCTGTTGGACACGGGGGACAGGGAGGGCAGGCGGCGCCCAGCGCCTCTTAGACACAGTAAAGCATCTGTCGTCCTTGCCCCTTGCTGTCCTCTGTGTGCATTGGAAGTGAAACCTGGACAGCGTTCCCTCGCCTGGGCTGTTTCTTCCTCTCCCCTCAGTTTCCCTCTCCTCCCTCTGGACTCGGAACACACCCCATGCGGGACCCTTCCCCTGCAGTGCCCTGTGCCGTAAAGGGACCCTCTGGAGGCTGGCGGGGCCTCAGGGTGCCTTGCCCCCTGGTCCTTCTGCTTCCTGTTGTCCGGCTCCAGAGGCTTTGGCTGAAAAGGGGCCAAGAGAGCAGCTCTGGGCCAGGGCCATCCTGGGGCAGAGGGAGGGCACCACAGGCTCAGATGTAGGGCCTTGGAGCAGCTCCTCCCATCTCTGACCCCAAAGGGCTGCCCCCACCTGCCCTTCCTGTAGACACTGGAACAGAGTTGGTGGCCTCTCACCATGTGCACCCACCCGGGACCTCTTCATCCTGTCGTGACTTGGGTCCTACTTCTTTTCCTAGATCTTTGGGGCCATAGAAGAGGAAAGCTCGCTGGGTTTCCCGGTCGGAGGGCCTGGAAGTAGCCTGAACGTGAGTGGAGCACACCTGGGCCCAGAGACCGCCCTCTCACCCTGCCTGCTGCGCACTGCTTAGGGTCGCCCTCCCATGGGTCTGCTCTGATGGCCTGCCCTGCCTTCCATGCCCACTCCCTTCCCGCCCGCGTTCCTCTGGAGCCCCCACAGGGTCCCACCCCTCCTCTGTCCCGTCTTTGGACATTGGGAGAGCAGCGCTGGGTCCCACCCACACCCCAGCCTTCTGGGCCGAGCCTGCAGGTCGAGTTTCAGGTTGGGCTCGTGGAGAGTCTCGAGTGGCCAGGCTGCTTCTCCCGTGTGGAAGGCCAGCCTCAGTCGTGACAATCTCCGTTGCAGGCTGTTAGTAAGGGGGACTTGGCGCCCTGCCGTTGCATGAACTCCGTCTCGGCATTCCCAGCAGATGGGTCGCGTTTAGCCACAGCCACGTGGCGTCGTGACTCTCCAGCTGAGATTTCCTTGCAGATGCTGGCTGGCCCTTCACTGAGAGGCCACAGCACTTGTGCTGACTGGGGCCTCTGTAGAAGGTCTGGGCAGAAACCGAAGCCAGGCTAGGTGCAATCCTGACACCAGGCCCAGGCCCAGGCCCAGCCACATGGCCTGAGCCAGAGCCCCTCCCCCAACCGCTGCCACCTGCATGTTGGGAGGGGGTCACCACGTGGCGCCACACACCCTCTGTGGTCTGTGCACGTGACGAAATCCATCTGGAACAGACTGGCTGTCCCTTGCTGGCTGCTCTGTTTGCAGGTGGCATGTGGCAGACACGTGTTCAATTGTAATATGTTCATTCCTCTGCTGCATAATGACCGTCCTGTTAGACAAGTGCATGTTCTGGCTTAAGACATATTCCCACCCTCCTCCCTGGTCAAGAGTGCTCTTTAATTATTTGATTAGAATACATATCTAGATATTTAAATATAATAGCTATTATTTTAATAAAAACAGGAACTTAGTACAAAGTAAAAAGGCAGCAAAATCTTTTTATATTTTTATTTTTGTTATTTTTTTTTTTGAGACAGAGTTTCGCTTTATTGCCCAGCCTAGAGTGCTGTGACGTCAGCCTAGCTCACAGCAACCTCAAATTCCTGGGCTCAAGCAATCCTCCTGCCTCAGCCTCCCAAGTAGCTGGGACTATAGGCGTGCGCCATCGTGCCTGGCTACTTTTTTCTCTATATATTTTTAGTTGGCCAATTAATTTCTTTCTATTTTTTTAGCAGAGACGGGGTCTCACTCTTGCTCAGGCTGGTCTCGAACTCCTGAGCTCAAACAATCCACCTGCCTCGGCCTCCCAGAGTGCTAGGATTACAGGCATGAGCCACTGCGCCTGGTTGGCAAAATCGTTTTAAAATCCTGAGGAGCCCTCTTCTGCAGGTGGAGTTTGCTGGTGTCCCCTGAGAACTGCCCCAGAGAGCAGGCAAGCGCAGCCTCAGGAGCCTGCCAGCGCCGGGCCCAGCCTAGTGCCTTTTGTGAGTCTCGGAACTCATCGCTGGTTGGCATTTTTCAGACTTCCCGAGTAGGATTCTTCTTTGGTGCTTTCCAGAAAGAAATCCCACATAGCTCCTTTGTTCTCTCGTGCAAGCTACACTAAGATATTTATTTTCTTTAAAAACAAACTCACATCTCCTGCGTTAAAGTCAGTCTGCCTTTGAACTTGAATATTTTTAATCTTAAATGCTGCTGTGGTTGTGGGAACATCTCCAAATATACTGTGTACATACACTCCTGTCCCCCAGGTGGCCTCAGGAGGCCCTTTGGAGTCAGCTAATTGGAAATACACACCAGGAGTGTGGTGACCTGCTGGCCTTAACATCCTGCGACCCACAGTGCATGGCCGTTTGAAGTTCATGGATTAACTTTCAAACCCAAATGGTTTTAGGGGCAGGAGAGGTGGCTCTTGTGCCGCCTCAGCGTTCCCTGCTCAGCTAGGTGCCAGTGTGCTCAGCTGAACCGCCGCAGCCGTCCCAAGAGCCCCATCAGGCGCCCTGCGGGCTGAGGCTGGCAGTGGGTTGGACGCCTCCCTCCCGGCCCTGCACTAAGGTCTGGGTGCCTCTGTGGCAGGTGGAGATCCAGATCTAAAACTCCCCAAAGCCAGAGTTTCCACCCCGAGGAGCCACCCTCAGCTCAGAGGCAGGATCGGGCCTGAAGAAGTGTAGCTGTGCTGAGTGCGTGGCCCACGCCTGGAGCCCCGGCCAACTCAGGGGGCCACGGCAGGAGGATTGCTTGAGGTCAGGAGTTTGAGGCTGTTGTGAGCTGTGATCATGCCACAGCACTACAGTGTGTGTAGGCAACAAGGCCAGACCCTGTCTGTACAAAAAGTAAAATTTAGGAAGTTTAGCTCAGACTCAGGGCTGCTTAGCCAGCGTTTGCATTTGTCAGTGCTTTCATTGTGTTGACTGAGCTGCAGGGAGAGACCTTGCTCCAAAGCCAAAGCCTTCTTTGTCCTGTTGGAAAATAGGAGGAGTGTAATGTAAAGGTTGTTCCTGGAGTCAGGCTCTTGCTCGGACTCTGCCCTCCTCGGCTTGCCTTCCCCCGCATGGTCTCACGTTGCAGGGCCGCCCCCATGCTGCCGCAGGGGGTTAATGTTAGGGCGGACTCCAGCGTGCACGTAGATAGTAGGTAGTCAAGGAGCTCCTTAGTCTTGGACAAAACAGGTGACCACAGATGAGACCCAAGCATGGCCTCAGTACAGGTAAGGCCCCAGCCTGGGAAGTGACGCCATCGGGCCCTCGAGAAAAACGTTCCCTCCCAGACACAGCCCATTTGTAACCATGAAGACAGGCTTTTTTTAACGACTGCATGTTCGACCTGAGAAAACATGTCACAGAGCAGCTGCCGGACTCACCGTGTTGGAAGGAGAAAGGAGGCTGTCTGCAAGCTCTCTGACACCTGTGTCCCTGCGACTCGTGGTCTAGCAGGGACCACGTGGGAGGGACAAGGCCTCCATACTTGGGGACACTGGTCACAGCGGTGCTAGTCCACGGTAGCCTGCGCCTGTCCCGGCCCCACAGTGTGTCTGCCACACTGTTACCCAGTTGTAAGCATGAGGGACGAGCTTCTCGCAGTGAACCAAACCATTCTCCCCACAGCTGGAGGCCACAGTCATGCCCTACCTTCAGGTGTTGTCGGAATTCCGGGAAGGAGTGCGGAAGATCGCGCGAGAGAAGAAAGGTGAGAGGCAGGTGCGAGAGCTAAAGGGAGGCGTCCCCAGCGCCGTGGGTGCTGGGCCAGGCTGTTCTCTGAGGGGTGTGCTGGGCACAGGGTGTGGAGCTTGGGCCTGGGCCTGCTGGGTCCATTAGCACCACCCGCCAGCCGCAAGCGTCCCTGCAGGGCAGTACCACTCCTGGAGGAACCCCAGGTAGGGGCTGGAGTTCCTCTGCCAGTTGCTCTCTGAGCAGAGGCAGAACGAGGGTTCCTCTGACCCGCCTGCCTCGCCTCTGCCTCTCAGTGTGCACGGGGGCTCAGTCCTGCTCCTGGTGACCCAGTGGGCTGGGTGCGCCGGCATGTGCCTTGTTCCTGCTGTGCAGTCCCGCCGACCATCCAGTCCCGCTGTGTGGGTGCAGCCTTCTGTGGGGAGCCAGCGCTCCCAGAGTTACTGTTATGCTTGGGGACCTGGTAGGCGAACGCCTTGAACTTGGGGTCCACCCAGTGGCCCTTGCTGTCCAGGCACAGCCATTTCCTCGTCTTTGGACGTTCCAGAGGTGTGTGTGGGTGATTGGAGACTCAAAAAATGCTGGATCTGAGCATTGCATTCCGCGGAGCAGTTTTTAAAAGTTAAACACAGCAATGAGCAGCATCAGGCATGCGTTTGCTTCTTGCCATGCGCGGCTCTGAACTGGTGACAGCACGGCCGCAGACACGTGGCGAGGACGGGGAAGGTGCTGGGCCCAGGCCAGCTGCTTTCCTCACATTGCCTCGTTCAACCTCGTGATTTCACAAAAGAGGAAAGCAGACCCCGAAGTTGGAGATCGACCCAGGCCACGCTGTCCTGCCACGCGTGCCTCCTCCCTGAGGGCCCTCTGCGTGATGTGGAGTTGCCCCTGGCATTCACGTGGCCCCATCTGTGCAGACAGGTTGGTGGAGGTCGCAGTGGGGGCCATCCAGACAGGGATGAAGTGGCCTCTGGGAGAAGCCATGCCTTGAGAAGGGATGAGCAGGCCTGGGCAGCTGGGAGGTCTGGAGGTGTGGGAGCTGGCCTGGCCTGGTGCGGGAGGGGATGGCAGGGCAGGGGGCAGGAGGGTAGGCAGGAAAAAGCCTGCGGGCTTGGGGGCAAGTGCAGGGTGCTGGGTGTGTGAAGAGGCGGCTGCAGCGTCTCCTGCAGGGTCCTGGGCCAGTCTGCACTGTTGTCGGCCGTGGTGGGTGTTTGGTCTGACTGGATGAGTGCGGTCCCCTCTCTAACACCTAACACACACCTCAGCGTTTTAAAGCCTTGGACCAAACTGGGAAGAGCCTGGCCAGTCTGGGACCAGCGCAGACTCTCCGCCGGTTTTGGCAGCCCCAGCTTAGCAACTGCGCTGGGGTGGGGATGACCGTTCCGGAGGCAGCCTGGGTGTCCCTACCTGTCAGGGACGCGGGAGGCCAAGCCCAGGCCCCAGCTCCCTGAGGTCACATGAGGCGGTGCATACACAGCCCCGGGAGGAATGTGGCAGGTCAGGAGGGCTCTGGAGGAGACTGACCGGCGCGGGCCCCTGTGTGTGGCTGACTAGGCAGGGCCTTGCTCAGGCCTGGAGAGCACCTGGAGCCAGCTGGCCTCGGAAGGAGTTTGGTTTTGCTTTCTGTTCGCTTGATTTTCACTTTCTTTTGCTCAGAGCAAGTGGGCAGGACTGACGTGGGCCCTCGGTGGGGTGGTGGGGATCACGGCCCTACGCGCCCGTCTCACACATGCCTGTGGACGAGGACTCGCTCCAGCTGAGCCTGAGGCCCTGGGCTCCTCGGGCTGCAGACCTTCAGGTGGGAAGCACTTCCGGCCAGAGGCAGCATGGTAGCGCCCTCCTGCCAACAGCAGCAGCCAGTGTTTGGCATCATATTAATCATTCACTGCCTCTGACTGGCCGAGGGGGAGGGAGCGAGTGGCAGCTCCAGGGCGGCCCTTGGGCACTGGTATCCGCTCAGCCCAGGTGCCCACAGACGTGCGGAAGAAACCGTTTCTCCAGACACGCCAGTCCAGCCAGAGAGCACGGCTGTCCAGCAGGGCAGTGGGTCGGGTTTGGCCGGGAGAGGCGTTGGAAGGAACTGAGAGGCAGGGCTGGGCCACAGCCCTCTGCGGGGGAGACGTGGCCGCTCCTCACTGCCACTTTTTGTTTTCATTGTGGGAAAATACACATAACACAAAATTTACCATCTTAACCATTTTTAAATGCACAGTTCAGTGGCTTTTTGTTTTTGTTATTTTTGGCGGGGGGGGATTGAGCCTGGCTCTGTTGCCTGGGCTAGAGTGCGGTGGCGTCATCACAACTCAGCAACCTCAAACTCCCGGGCTCCAGCAGTCCTCCTGCCTCAGCCTCCCGCGTAACTGAGAGTACAGGCATGCACCATCATGCCCGGCTCACTTTTGTATTTTTAGTAGAGATGGGGTCCCGCTCTTGCTCAGGCTGGTCTTGAACTCCTGAGCTCAAACAGTCATCTGCCTCGGCCTCCCAGAGTGCTAGGATTACAGGCGTGAGCCACCGCGCCTGGCCTCAGTGACATTAAGTACTTTCTCATTGCTGTGCGACCATCGTCACCATCCCTCTGCGGAACTTTTGTATCTTCCCAAACTGAGGTTCTGTCCCCATTAGACACTAACTCCCTCTCCCCTACCTGCACTCCTCCCGCCTGCTCTCTGGGCCTATGGATCTGAAGAGTCCGGGACCTCCAGCCAGTGGAGTCACATTGTTTGTCCTTCTGTGTCCGTTTCACTCGGCACAGCGTCCTCAGGGCTCGTGCACGAGGCAGCCCGTGTCAGTCTCCTTCCCTTGTGTGCTGAGCAACATTCTGCTGTGCGAACGCGCCACGTTCTCAGTCGTCTGCGGATAGAGTCCGTGTCCTTCTGCATCTTCTCCTCAACCCACATTTCTCTTCGGTAAATCCCCTGCCCCCGTTCCCCGTCTCTGCCGACAGACGCCCGCTCTGGCACGTGTGCTCCATGCCTGGTGTGCTGCGCTGCACTTGGGCTCTGTGAAGGTGCCTTCTGGAGGAGCACCGAGTGCCGGCGTGTGCGGGGCACTGGGTCACGCTGGGGGAGTGGTCACGGCGTGCGGCATCGAGGCACTGCCAGTCTGCGTGGTGCTTTCAGGAGCTGCTCCCTAGCAGGTGGCCTCCGTGGCCTCTCTGTTGACAGTGCATGGAGACAGAGCCTCTTCCTGTCCACAGGACTGTGAGGCCCGAGCAGCTGGCACAGGTGCCCCCAGGAGTCACCGTCTCCGGGGCCCGTGTCCAGGGGAAGCCCGTTTTCCTTTGCTGGGTGCCATAGTGGTTATGAAGCTTCTTCCTTATCTTGGGAAAAACTCTGCCGGCCAGTGGCAGCCATGCCTGCGTCGTCTACCTCCTGGGGCTCGGCGCCATCTGGGTCCTGTCAGGGGGTTTCCGTCCCACTCCCATGCTGGGCAGCCTGAGTGTTGAGTCCTGACTGTACCTAGCAGTGGGAAAGCACCGGAAGCCTTAGATGCAGCTGGTGTCCGCAGTGCAGGCAACAAGGCCAGTCCTCCTTGGACAGCCTCACATCGTGGGGGGGCTTGGCGAGTGAGGACTCCTTTGGTTCTGGCAGACTTGGTCCCTTCTGCCCCACAGGGAGGAGCTCCCCCTCTGTGCCCTTGTCCTGAGGTGCATTAGTGATTCTGAGACCCCATTCTTCCATATACTGAAGAATTTATTTATTGAGTTCCTCAAAAATATCAAACTGAATTTTGCCCTTTTAAAAAAATATTTATTGAGGGGAAATTCCATAAAATTAACCATTTTAAAGAGAATAATTCAGTGGCATTTCGCGCCTTCGCAGTGTTGCGGCCCCTGCGAGCCGCGGTTTGCTTTCTGTCCGTGGCTTTGCCCATCCTGACCTTTCGTGCTCGTGGAATCCTACACCGTGGGACCCTGTATGTCTCCTTGCCTCACGCGGCGTTGTGTCCACAGCCTGTCCGTTGGGAGCGCGTGTCAGAGTTTTGTCCTTTTCAGGCTGAACGGCATCCCTTCATCGTGGAACACGCGTGGTCCACGTTTTGTGGATTTGCTCTCCAGCTGGCGGACACTGGAGCTGTTCCCGCCCTGGCTGTTGTGAGCAGTGCTGCTGCGGCCGTGGGGAACGTGTGTTCGTTCCAGTGCCTGTTCAGCTCTTTGGGGTACATACCCGGGAGTGGAATTGTGGGGTCACGTGATAACTGTGTCTGAGTTTTAAAGGAACTGCCAAACTGGTTTCCATAGGGGCTGGACCGTGGATCTTCCCACCAGTAGGTTGGGAAGGGTTGTGGTTTCCCCACGTCCTCGCCAACGGTGGCCTTCTGTAGTTTTTGCCCATAGCTAGCCCACCAGGCACAAAGTGGGATCTGCAGCTTGGTTTGTGTTTCCCTGGTGACTGACGTTGAGCCTCTCGTCATGCACTGTTGACCGTATCGTCTCTGGAGAAGTATCCGTTCAAGTCCCTTACCTATTTTTTATTTGGGTGGTTTGTCTTTTTATTGTGAAGTTGTAGGGGTTTTTTTTGTGAAACAGGGGGTCTCACTCGGTCACCCAGGGTGGAGTGCAATGGTGTGATGATAGCTCAGTGCAGCTTCAAACTCCTGGGCTCAGGTGATCCTCCTGCCTCAGCCTTCCGAGTAGCTGGGACTACTGGCCATGCCACTACACCTGGGTAATGTTTTTTTTCTATTTTTCCTAGAGACAGAGTCTCGCTATGTTTCCCAGGCTGGTCTTGAACCCCTGGTCTCAAGCCATCCTCCCACCTTAGCTTCCCAAAGTGCTGGGATTATGGGTGTGAGCCCCCGCACCCAATCAGGAGTTCTTTCTGCATACGAGACTCTTCCCTAGGCCAGACACGGGCTCGCACCTGTAATCCCATTTGCCTTGTGGCTCCCCAGACTATGTACACTGTGTTCCCCACATGAGTGCCCAGCGTGGGCAGGGGACAGAAGGACTCAGGTGCCTCCTCTCGCCTTGCTGTGGCCTTACCATTGGGCTAGGTTGGCGTCTGAGGTGAGAGACCTTGGCAGCAGCTGTGGGGGTCACCCCAACCTCCAGACCTCGCACCTGTTCCTGGACACACTTCGCTCCAGCTGAGCTCTGGCTCTCTCAGAGGCCCTCAGAGACATGGAGGTGCTGGGCTTTCCCTGGCACTGAGCCCCCAAGAACTCTTAGCCCCAAGGATGCATGGTGGAGGCTGCTGTGACTCCCCGGGTTGGGGGCAGATTGCAGCATGAGGGGAGAGGAGCCCTTCCAGGACTTCAGTGATGGCAGGGCGCAGGCCCAGAGTAGGTGTGCCTCTGGGCCCCTGGGCCGCGGTACGTGACTGGCTCTTTCAGAATCACTGGACCAGGACGGTGGGGGCTCAGAGTTCCTGGACTCCTTCTGGAGGGAGCAGGGTGCTTGGGGCAGTTTCTGAGCCTTGTTGTTGTGCAGTAAAAACCTATTTCCAGGAAACGAGCTCAGCCCCTGGCCCTGGCTTTGGGGGGCCCTGACCTTCCCCTCAGTGCCCTAAGGCCTGCGTGTCTGGCATCCTCAAAGAGCTTGCGTCCTGCGCTGTCTGGGCATTGCGAGAGCTGCTGCCCGTTCCTGGGGTGAGGGCTCAGATGGGGCTCCGAGGGCTCCTGGGGCGGCTCCCGGGCCTGTGGTCACACTGCACTCTGGAAGCAGCGCCCGGGGCTCACCGCGCAGCGTTGGTGGTCTCGGCTGCTGCTGGCCTTCTCTGCCACCCCCTCAAGCTCCAGGGAAGGCGCATGTTCTGTGGGACCTGGGTCCCCTTCGTGTGTCTAACGGAGCTGCCTTTCTTTGCCAACAGTCCCCGAGGTCCTGCAGCTCAGCGACAGCCTGCGCGATGACATCCTGCCAGAGCTCGGGGTGCGGTTTGAAGACCACGAAGGTGGGCGAGCCCCTCCCTGTGGGCTGCGAAGTCACCGGAGCTCCCCCGGGACGGGAGGAGGGCTGGAGCTCAAGGGAGCCCCGCAGGGGGCGCCGGGGCTGGGTCCAGGCCAAGGCCCAAGCACGTGTGTGTGTGTGTGTGTGTGTGTGTGTGTGTGTGTGTGTGTGGATGAGGACGCCCCGGGCGGAGCCACGCGGTCTCCCCAGCGTGCCCCGCGCTGGCCGGGCCAGGCAGGGCTTGCCAGCACGTCTCCTGGGGTTCTGGCGTGTCCGTTTCCACTCGGGGCCTGGCTGGCTGCTGCCTGTGTCGCCGCGGGCCCCTGGCCACCTTTTCTCATGCTGTGTCAGTTAAGGAAACAAGCTCACATCCTGCAAATCGTTAGCAAGTTTCACGCTTGTCCTCCGACTTTGTGGAGTTTTTTTCCTGGACTGAAAATTATTTTTTTATTTTCAATTTTTACGGATACATGATAGTCCTACATACCTGTGGGGTCTGTGTGATGTTTTGCTATGTGCACCTGCTGTGTCCGACCCAGTCAGGGCTACTGGGATGCCTGTCACCTCAGACACTGGCCACGTCTTTGTGTTCCCCAGTTCCGCTCCTCTAGCCGTTGTGAAACACAGACGGAGTTGTTGTTAACTGAGGCCGCCCTGTCCTGCTACCGAACACTCACACCTGCTGCGTCGCTGTGCGCTCGCGTGCCGCAGGCAGCCCCTCCCCGCGGCCCCGCCTGCCTCGGGCCGTTGCAGTCAGACAACCTGTCCTGTGTCTGGCTCCCAGCTGGCAGTTGCAAAGTCCTCTCCTGCAGGGTACTTCACTGCTTTCGTGGAGGATTTTGTGTTCTGTTTTTGATGTTTACCAGTCTGATCCACCCGGAATTAACTCTGCCTTGTGAGCAGTAAGGGGGGCCCCACCGTGTCTTCCTCTGGGGGGCCCTTGGCCTGGCGGGCCAGGCAGGGTGGTCTGGGCAGGGCAGGGCAGGGCTGGCCCACAGCCCAGCTGCTTCTCACAGACTGTTTGCCTTTCAGGACTGCCAACGGTGGTCAAACTGGTGGACAGAGACACCTTACTAAAAGAGAGAGAAGAAAAGAAAAGGGTTAGTAAAATTAAATGACTTGAACTTGACATTTGTTGAAAACGTAAAAACCATTGGGGTTTTTATAGAGTTTACTTTTAAAGAGTTGATGTTTATACTTTTATTAAAATCACAGTTTTGGTTGGGATTTTAATAAATCTCAGCACTTTGGGAGGCCGAGGCAGGAGGATCTCTTGAGGCCAGGAGTTCAAGACCCTGTCTCCCCAAAATGTAAAAATTAGCTGGGCATGGTGGCTCTTGCCTGTAGTCCCAGCTACTCAGGGGGCTAAGGCAGGAGGATCACCTGAGCCCAGGAGTTTGAAGTTACAGTGAGCTATGACGACACCACTGCACTACAGCCAGGACAATAGAATGAGACCTTGTCTCTTAACAAAAAAAAAAAAAAATAGATCATATTGGTTTTATGAAAGAAAAAAGAAAAAAATCCCAGTATTTGCAAATGTCAGAAAGGCTCATTAGATAGGTAACTACTTAACAATTTGGTAACTAAAAAAGAAAAATGTACCTTCTAATAAAGGACTTATTTTTAAAAAATTAACAAAAGTAAAAATTAGTCACTTTTAACAAACTGAAACTGATGACGTGTTTAGGTCCCACCCTGCCCTTACCTGGCGGTACCTGTCTGTCTCCTCCCCCTCCTCCTCAAGTTCCCTTTGGGCCCCTTGGCTTTCAGAGGCTTCTTAACCAAGCGGCGGTAGGAGGTGGGTGGCTGGCACAGGAGCCTGGGCACACGCAAGTGTGGGGGCCAGAGAATACACGACAGGTGGCGGAGAAGCTGTCTCCCCCTCCTCCCAGCACTGCCCCCATCCCCCCACCCTCCACCTGCCTCCCGCCAGCGTTCCCGGGATCAGGGTAGGCCCTGTGTTTGAGGACCTCGGTGCCTAGAAGAGAGCAGACGGGAGCTAAAACGTGCGATATCAGAAGCACTGGGCGCAGGGCATGGGGCACCCTTGGGATGCGGGAGTAGAGGCACTGGACTCTCTGCACACCATGGGAGCTGGGACTCGAGCTGCAGCCTCCAAGGGCGAGGGGCCCCGGGAGGCCTGAGGGAGGAGACCACTGTGGAGAGAATCTCCGAGAGGAACTCCAGAAGTTGAGTAGTTGAGTCAGCAGGGTGGGTTGTGCAGGGTGGGGGCAGGAGTCGGTGCCCGGCCCCGGATTGGCCCCGCGGTGCTGTCCCGGCACAGGAAGAGAGCTGGCACCGGAGGCCAGTGTGGGTGGCCGGCATGTGCAGTGCCCTGGAGGACTGGCTGGCTGGAGCCTCGGGGCGCTCAGGGCAGGTGCGGAGTGGGTTGTGGTCTGCCGGTGTGAAGGCGCTGGGCTAACCCTGCAGGGATTGACACCCACCCCCCCAGGCCCCTCGCACTGGCTCACCCCAGCCCTAGGCCTGCCCTGGCGCTGCCGCGGGTGTCCTGGGGCTGGCGTGCAGAGCGTTCCACAGGGGCAGTCGGCAGAAGCGCTCTCTTGTGGCTTCCCGTAGTTCACGTTTCCTGACCAAGGGACTCTCACCACAATCAAACCGCTGTCAGGCGGTGCCCTAGGGCTCAGAGCTGCTGTGGGGGCAGGGGACACGCCAGCACGTGCGTTGTCCCACCTCTCCTGGGAACATTCCTGCCAGCACATGAGCACATCCCATCCTGGCTTTAAAGCGGAAAAAGCAGAAACCTGAGCGCGTCTCTGTGCCTGGGCCTCCCTCCTTCTTGGACTCTTCCCCTCAGCTAGCCCTGCCCTCCCCGCCTGGGCCTCTCAGGAGCTCTTGACCCTGGTGGCCCAGCCCCTCTTCGTCTCTAGGACCCTTGGTCTCCAGGAGGTCTCCTGCCTCCTTTTCCCCAGCTCTGCATGGGGGGCACCGGCCCTCCCTCTCCAGGTGACCTCACTCAGGCCCACGGCTCCTCCACTGCCTGTCGTGTATTCCCTGGCCTAAACCTGTGCCCAGGCTCCCGTGCCAGCTGCCCACCTGACAGCTCCACTTGGCTAGAAATCCTCTGAAAGCCAAGATGTCTAAAGGGAACGCGTGACTTCCAACTGCCCAGACCTGTTCCTCCTTCCTGGCAGTGGAGGGACACTCTTCACGCAGTGGTTCAAGCCAGAAGCTCCCCAGGCAGCCTCACGCCCCCCTCCCCAGCGCCCAGCCTGCTGGCTCCACCACCCAGCCCGGGCGGGACCTGCCCCTCGCAGCCCCTCCCCGCCAGCACCAGATGCTGCCTGCTGGGTTGGAGCGGGCTCCTGTCCCCTCACCTGGCTCCAAGGCTGGCCTCCGTGCCCTGGCACCTGCTGGCCTCTGCCCTTCTCTCCCCATCCTGCCTTGGGCCCGTACTCCTTGCCTGCTCAGGGTCAGTCCTCCTGGTGCTGTCCTTGGTCACCACCCAGTGGAGCCCCTCCCTGGGCCAGGCTCATCTTCCTGGTCTGTTTCTTCCTGTTGGTCATGCCTGGGTCTTTTAACGTTGGTTCTGTCTGTTCACTGCATACCCCTTGTATCTAGAGCGGGGCCAGGCACGCAGAGGTGCCCACTGAGGGTCCCCAGAGGGAATGGATGAGGGTCCGTGTGCTGCCCGAGCGTGCACCGCCCAGCACACGGCTCATCTCCCCGCCGTGAGGTGGGCTGGCTCAGGGTCCAGCCCCCGGGAAGGGCTCACTTTGCTGGACCTGGTGCAGCCCTGTGTCACTGGACTCTCTGCTGCTCCCCCAGGCTGAAGAGGAGAAGAGGAAGAAGAAAGAGGAGGCGGCCCGGAGAAAACAAGAGCAAGAAGTAATGCGTGCCTGTCTGTCTGGCGGGGCTCTCCTGGGCAGGGGGCAGGCTGACCCCGTGCTCCACGGCTCTCTGCGCCACCGTGGGCTTGGCCAGGCCCCTGGTGACCCCCACAGAAGGAGCCGTGCTCTCTGCTGCTACCACCCGAGGCCGCCCAGGCCCTTCTCACACAGTGCTCGGGGCAGGCCTGGCTCTGGGAAGGCTGTGCCCTTTGGTCGCAGGCTCGGAGATAGCTTTTGTGAGCTGACTACTGCTGTGATTGTTTCTAGCAACCGTCCCTCTGTTCCCATAGATAAAAATCTAGTTTAATTTTAAATCGTCCCTCCTTTAAATTCCCACTGCCCTGGCTGCCTCTTCCCCGTCCTTATAGCTCTGTGGACGCGAGGGCTTGGAAGCAAGCTGGGGGCTGGAGGTGGGAGCGGGTGTCGTAGTGTCAAGTGTGGAGCTGCCACGTGCCGCTTGGCCATGATGTGTCCTGTGTCATGTTGCAGGCGGCAAAGCTGGCCAGGATGAAGGTTCCCCCCAGCGAGATGTTCTTGTCAGAGACTGACAAATACTCCAAATTTGATGAAAATGTAAGGATCGTTTCTCTTCTTCTCGGAACCTTATTAGACCACATGAAATTGGAGTGGTGGAAGTTTCCAACCTGGGGCAAGTGCATTTTCTGTCTGGAGTGAAATTTAAGGGTGGGCTGAGGTCACCTGGCACCTGCTTTAGGTCCAGGCCTCCTGCCCCGAGTGCCAAGGGCCCCGGGCTCCCAACAGCCTGTCCAGCGGGGTGAGCCCCTGCCAGGGCTGCTGCAGCCGCATGGCCGAGCTCTGGGCTGAGGTGCTGCTCAGGGATGACCCAGCTTGCGGCTCTTCATCACGCCGTCCGTGGCCATGGCCTCTAGGCCCTCAGGCCTCTGCCGACTCTCAGATGTATTCGCTACGTACCTCTGAGCCCATCAGAGCTGAGCTGCAGGGGCCCTGGTGGGAACCCTGCCTCCGTCCCTCAGCCTCCAGAGCCCAGGCGAGAGGGTGTGGGCGCTTGTCCCGGAGCCAGACTGGCTGTGGCCAAGGAGGGGAGGCAGCGCCCCTGGTCACTTGGTGGCGCAGGGGATGCTGACAGCCCCTGTGCTCTGGCATTTCAGGGTCTTCCCACGCACGACATGGAAGGCAAAGAACTGAGCAAAGGGCAAGCCAAGAAGCTGAAGAAGCTCTTCGAAGTTCAGGAGAAGCTGCACAAGGAGTACCTGCAGATGGTTCAGAATGGAAGCTTCCCGTGAGGAGGCGCAGGACTGACTTTTTAACTAAGCCGTCGCGGACCGGCGGCTCCTCTGCCTCGGTGCCAACACCCCAGTGCTCTGATCATGTTTACATTGTCCACGGGTCCTAGAGTAAGAGCTGTGTTCATGTGGGTTCGTATCGTTGGCAGCTCTGAGACACAATAAATTCTTCCAAACAGTGAGACCCGTGCCGCTCTCTCTGCCTCACCCTGCACGCTCAGCACTTGGCAGGGGGCCGATGGCTGGCCAGGGCCGCTTGGTCAGCAGGTCACAACTTAGGTGCTTGGGTCAGTTGAGCCGCTTCAGCCAGCCGGGGACTTTCTCCCCCACGCTGATGGCTATCGGCTAATCTCTGGTGTGTGGGCACATTTGGAGGTATTTGAATAGGAAAAGACAGGCTCAGACTGGCAGAAGCCACTGAGCCCCGGACAAAGGCTGCTCAGTCTGCCGGGGCCTGATGAGTGAGCACGCCGTGGGCTGCCCAGAGCCGGGCACGTTCGGGCAGCGGCAAAGTGGGAGGCTCAGCAGGTGGCCCGTGAGCTGCCCAGGACTGGAGATGGCAAATCCAGGATCTGCACAGCTGGTGGCTGAGATTGGGGGGAGGGGTGTCTCAGCAGGGGGCCATTTGTCCCCTGGGCCCAGCGTTGGGGAGTGCCTCTGCCACTGTGCCCACGCACTCATACGCTGGACTGGGAATCGACACCCAGACGTGGACCTGCTTCACCGTCCCTGATTGAGGAGGATGTGAGCAGTGCCAGGCCAGATCCATCAGGACAAAAGACAGTCACTGGTGCTGGGGTGGCCAGGCGGGGCACACCATTCGTTGCACATGGAGGACGGCCGCGACCCCAGCGTGGGGAGCGTGGTATGTCTGCCTGCAGGGGTGCACCTTCCTTGTGCCCGCAATCCTGCGCGCAGGAGGCTGTCCCGAAAGCACACGGTCCCTGTCTGGAACGCCACATGCACATGCCGTCTGCTGCAGCAGCCTGCGGCAGCGCCAAGCCAGCCCATCTGTGTGTTAGCGGGAGCCCTCACGAGCACCCACTCAGTCATGCAGGGAGCACTCGCTGTGACTCGGTGAGGACAGGCTCAGGTGTTGACATGTCTGAATTTGAACCTTGTCAACGTTTTACATACCAGGGGGAAAAAAGTAAAAAAAGGTCTCCAAAACAAAATGAAACAAACTTGTTCCCGTTATCTTGCTGCATAACAAGTCACCCCAGAAGTTCGCAGCTGAAAAGGATGACGATCTCTTCCCGACTCTCACGGCTCTGGGTGGACCAGGCTTGGCTGACCGGTTCCCAATCAAGGTTCCTCCTGTGGCTGCAGGCAGACAGGGCCACCTGAAGGCTTGTGCCTCGGTCCTGGGCTGGGGCTGCTGGGGCACCGCATGTCTCTAAGTGGTCTCTCAGCTTGGCGGCTTCAGGGTGGCTGCATTTCTCTCCAAGGGTTCGAATCCTGAGAGAACACAGGAGCTCTGTGGCTTTTTAGATTTTAACCTTGGAAGTCACAGCTTGACTTCCACAAAGCCCCATTCACGTCCAAGGGGGGGGCATAAACACCCCCCCAGCACAACCAGGTTCCAGAAGAGTATGGAATGCTGCCACTATTTCAGAAACTATCATCTGCCACAAAACCATAAATCAAATTGGCAACCTCAGAAAAAAGGACAACTTCAACTGATCTGAGAATTGGCGACTTGTGCTACACAGCTTTAGTGGGGCATCTTCTAAGGTCAAAAAATATACAGAGAAGTCAAACAATTAGTTTCGTTGTTAGTAGTAATATTGACATTGTTATTTTCAAACTCTATATTCCAAGACAAAGCAAATAAGAACATGGATGTCAGCATCCAAAGTTTTTTTTTTTTTTTTTTTTAGGAGACAGGGTCTCGCTCCATCACCCTGGCTAGAGTGCTGTGGCGGCATCATCATAGCTCACTGTAGCCTCACACTCGGGCTCAAGCGATCCTCCTGCCTCAGCCTCCTGAGTAGCTGGGGCTACAGGTGCATACCAGGACGCCTGCACATTTTTAATGTAAGAAAAAAATACAAATATAAAATCAAAGAAGTTAAGGAAAGTCACTACAGTGTTAAATATGAATTGGAAAATGCAATGTAAACCAATTTAAAACAGAGATTGTGGCTGGGTGCGGTGGCTCACGCCTATCATCCTAGCACTCTGGGAGGCTGAGGCGGGTGGATCGCTCAAGGTCAGGAGTTTGAAACCAGCCTGAGCAAGAGTGAGACCCCCATCTCTACTAAAAATACGAAGAAATTAATTGGCCAACTAAAAATATATACAAAAAATGAGCCGGACATGGTGGTGCATGTAGACCTGCATGTAGACCTGCACCGTAGACCCGCACACGCACTCAGGCCACACGGGTGCGCCCGTCGGGGACCTAGGCGAAGGGCTCACAGGACCTCTCAGTACTGCTTTGGCAACTTCCTGGGAATCTAAAGTATTAATATTTTGAAATAAAAAGCCTTCAGGAGCTCCTACTGGCCACGTCTGGGACAGTATGAGCATTGAAAGGAATGGTTAACTAAAACCCAGGCGCCTATACTTACCATCAGAAAGCCAAAAAATATTAAACTGTCACCGCTGAAGGTGGCTGTTCCGTCCGCTCCTCGCTCTGCAGACTTGCGCGCTAGTGGCAGATGTGAGCACTTCTCCTTCCTCAGATCTCCCAGGCAGCTTGCCCAGCCCCCTCCGGATGCCCAGGGGAGCCGGTGGCTTCCTGCCCTCAAGCCGCGGCAGAGCAAGACGGGGTGGAAAATGCTCTTAACTTGTATATTAATGATACTAATTTGCCAATAAAGAGTGTCTTCTGTGCGCACAAAAGCTCTGTTCAGCTTTAAGAGTCAGATTTAGGGCCGGGCGCGGTGGCTCACGCCTGTAATCCTAGCACTCTGGGAGGCCAAGTTGGGTGGATCCCTAGAGGTCAGGAGTTCAAAACCAGCCTGAGCAAGAGTGAGACCCCGTCTCTACTAAAAATAGAAAGAAATTAATTGGCTGACTAAAAATATATAGAAAAAATTAGCTGGGTATGGTGGCTCATGCCTGTAATCCCAGCTACTTGGGAGGCTGAGGCAGAAGGATCGCTTGAGCCCAGGAGTTTGAGGTTGCTGTGAGCTAGGCTGACGCCATGGCACTCTAGCCTGGGCAACAGAGTGAGACTCTGTCTCAAAAAAAAAAAAAAGTCAAATTTAGGTCTTCCTGC